>JAXQQM020079727.1:0-15460 GCA_034641835.2 Pinus albicaulis
TAGGGCGAATTTGATAAGAAATTCGCGTCACAACTCTCCCTCCATACGCCAACCCAACTTCGGACCTGAAAAAGATTAGGGTGGAATTCAATTGGTTTTCGCGTCACAAAATTGGCCGACGTCAGCAGGCTATTTTGGAACGCGAATTTGGTTTGAATTATGGTTTATCACCGTTTGAATTCCGGCGGGCTCAACTTAAGAACAATTTTGTTTGATCCCATCTTATAAAATTTGTGTTGGTTTTCTTTGATAATACACATATTTATAATAAATCATGGGAATACCACACTAAAAATGTGGAAAAGTTATATAAATTATTGAGAACAATCATTTTTGTGTAAAAATATCCAAATGTGCTTTTGGGAAATAAGAATTCGAGTATTTGGTTCATATTGTTTTAAAGGAAGGAGTGAAGTTGGAGCCTCAAAAGATGCAAGCTCTTACAAAATGACCTATTCCTAAGAAAATCAAGGTTCTTAGAATATTTTTTAGACTTACATGACATTATTGATAATTTTTTAAGAATTATGCATGCATTTCAAGTCCACTCACATGTCTCTTGAAGAAAATATCATTTATATGGAATGATGAGGCTACTTTGGCATTCTCTCTTTTAATGGATGCCATGTCTTCTACACCAACATCGGTTGCACCTACTTTTGGTAAAACATTCATAGTAGAGTGTGAGGCACTAGGACAAGGAATTTACGTAACATTAACACAATAAGGGATATCATTGGCTTTTAAAAGCAAGAAATTCAAAGAAAATATTTGGTGAAATCTACGTATGAAAAATAAATGGAAGCAATATTACATGCAATAAAAAATGGGGATAGTATATCACTGGGAGGTAATTTAAAGTCAAGATATACCATGATAGCATAAATTATTTTTTGAAGCTATGGATTTCATTGGAAGATTAACAAAAATGAGGAGAAAAAATGAAAAGTTTTAATTTTGAGATAATCTGCAAAAAGGGTAAGGATAATTTAGTACATGATGCTCTTTCTAAAATAGAAGAGGCCTCAAATTTATATCCAATTACATTTTCTATTCCTAGGTGGCTAGAAGAAGCTTGCCATAATGGAAAAATGACAATAGTACTAAACAAAAACTAAAATTTATAAAGGATGGGATGAACTCTATGGAGCATTGGGAGTGAAAGAGATATACTTTGGTGCAAATGTAGAATATTTTTATGCACGCAAGCATATTTGAATAAACAAATATTAAGGGAGTCCCATGTCTCTCTGATGGTAGGATGCATGGTTCCTTAAAACATCTCAAAGGATCAAAAAATATATTTTTGGAAGGAATGAAGAAAGATATTCAAAATTTTGTAAGAGAAGGTCAGGTTTGCATAATAAAGAAAAGAGAGATAGTAAAATCTCTAGGGTTACTTCAACCATTCCACATACATATTCAAATACTAGAAGATATATCAATAGAATTTATTACAGGGTTACTGAAATATAAAGGTAAGTATTACATTTTTTTGGTCATTTATATAGACAAATTTTGTAGATTTTTTTTGTAGAGCTCAAAGTACATAAACAACAAGCCAAGTGGCAGAAGTGTCCGTGAAAGAAATTCATAGTCTTCATGGTTTTCCTAAAGTAATCGTAACAAGAAACTTTTGGAAATAATTATTTAATATGAGTGGAGAAACACTAGCTGCCATGAGTTCTACATATCAAACACAATCAAATGGTCAAACAAAAATAGTTAACAAATGCTTTTAAGGTTATCTACAATGTTACTCTTTAGAAAATCAATCTTAATGGATGAAGTGGGTTCCTCAAGGAAGAATGGTAATATGATACTATCATACTACCTATCACACATCTACTAAAATTTCCCCATTTAAGGCCCTTTATGGATATCCAACTCCTAGTATCTCATACTTTTTGCAAGATAATTCCAAAGTATAGGAAACAGAGTCACATATGGAAAATACTAAAGAAACTTTGAAAATTATTATGGAAAACCTTAAAATGACATGAAACATGATAAAACAACAAGGGGAACAACATTGAAGTGAAAGATAATTTGAGGAGGGTAATTGGGTATTTTTTAGATTATAGCATTATAAGCAATCTTTATTCAAGAAAAGTAAGAATAAAGAATTAGCTCAAAAATGTTATGGCCCTAAATAATTATTCATAGGATTGCACAAGTGGTATAGAAGTTATATTTTCCTTCTTCTTGCATTCATAAGGTTTTTCATGTATCTTGCCTAAAAAAGGTTTTGGGAAAAATATGCCAATGTAAATAGAACTTCCAAAATTAGATGAAAAATGAAAGTTGATTCTTGAACCACAAAAAGTTATAGATAAACATTTTGTATCTCTTTGACATATAACCATTATGAAGTACCTAATCAAGTGGAAGAATATTCCTCTAGAAGAAAGTACATGGTAAAATGATCAATTCGTGATGAAATACCCACGGCTAAAGGGTTCGTTTGAAGTTTTGACAAAGGTTTTTTTATATGTTTTATATAATGTGCGGCGGAATAGTTTTATTGTTTGTTAAGGTCCCACACAGTGATAAAATTTGAAGGGAAGGTCCGAATTTCAATTAGAGGGGCATATATCTATGTCACCCTTCCATAATGAAAAGCTTTAAAAAAAAAACTTTTCAATTGACCACAATAAATTATTTTTACATTTCATTTTCAGAAAGACAAAACAATCAATCTTTATATTAATAAAATACTGTTACATATACAACAATGAAGAAGGCTCCATCTTTCATTTCTTAAATATCTCATTGGCAATGTCAACATAAGTCTTGAAGACACTATTATAAGAATTTGGATACATACCACCGGGATATAGGAGATTCTTATGTGTCATATTGTGTAATGCAATTTTGACTTTGTCTCACAAGGAGCAGCAACATGGAGGTCTGGATTTTTCTTATAGAACTTTTTATTATTATTATTTGAAAGGTTGTTTATAGATATGAAGACAACAATGAAATTATGAGCATGGTGGACAATTATTCAAGCTCATGATGCCAAACCATGATGATGTAAGTTTGGAATTTAACATTTTTACATGTTAAAGACAAATAGTCAAAATCACTGACAACTTAGTATGCCATAATTAATAATCATTCCCTGCTCACTTTTGTTAATAGGTTTATGTCACACGATGATCTCTCTTCTCTGGCATTTACTTGTATTGAAGATCACTATTCTAGGAATAAGGAGTTATTTTCTTCAAAAATAACCCTAGCCAAACATTGACAATGCATCAAGGATATCTTTCTATGCTTCATAAGTACATATGTTCTACTTCTAAATCATGTCTTGGAAGTGGTTTTTTTGCTGGAAATTATTCACCAGTTGGTTTCATACCAAATTCTTTTTCTCATTTTCAGCATCCAATACATGAAACAGATAATGGTTTAAAAAAACATAAATATTTGAAATTTTGGAAGAATTGTCTAGCACACTTTGAATATGAATTTTGAAGTCAAGTGCATGATTCTGTATAGGATCAAGTGTCATTTTGAATACCAAATGTTTCACAAGAAACTTCTCAACATGCTACCCTACAGTAAGGATTAAATGATAATATTGCATCAATTATTTCCATAATAAAAGTGCACCTCGGCCATAAGACTAAACAAATACAAATGTTGTAGATCTAATAAGACCACACTATCAAATGTATTCCACAAGGCCAATACTATATGAAAAATGAAAAGGAGTTTGCAACCAAAAATACCTTAGGCAACTAATTCAATTAGATACACCAAACCATCAGCAAAAAGGAAAACCAGCCTACTCAAAAGGCAAGCGTTTACCTCCTTTGACAAAATTTTGAGTTCTGAAACAAGGGCCTTTATTGTCTTGTCAATGTCCCTAGTAATTTGAATGGGGTTTGCACCTGCTGTAACAACCTAAACAAAAAGGTTTCATTTCAAATTATTTTCCACAAATTTAAGATACAACCATTGTCAGTTTTGTATTTCCTAACAAGCTCATAAATTTTGACAAAAGAACCAAAATTTTTTAATACCTAATAGCAATTTTTTCACTCAAAAAACTATCTTAGACTCAATAAGCCCAACCTAAAACTAAAAAACCAAACACCATAAGACCCTACAAAAATGAATAGATGATCTTAATCCAGTACTATCGACAAAAAGTTACCTTTACACCCTCACTTATTAAACCCTGTGTTGTTGAATTTTAACTTCAATTGCTGCAGCAGAAGGACGGATGCAGCAGCATCATTTTTTTTTGGAGGTTGCTTGCATGCCATCCAGAAATTTAATTCAGCATTTAAAATTCCTGCAAGTTTTTTTTGTAGACGGCTGCAACCATATTTCTGTACAGGATTGTATTTAAACACAACAACCAACATTAACACAATTCACCAACCAGAAATTAAACAAACAGAAATTTACCCCCCAGTTTTGTAAATTCAAAAGGAGGACACGTGGAGCATTAATATTGGATCGCATGAAATTGAAGGGAATCTGAAAACCTGAAAACTGGACCCGAATTTTTTATAAGGCACATTGGATTGAGAATTCACGTTACAAATTAGGCAGACGTCAGCATCCCATTTTGGAACGCGAATTTGGTTTGAAATTCAATCTATTCAGACTTTTGAAGTCCGACGGAAAGGGTTTTTTAATGTTTTGATAGTTTAATTTTATGTATGCTTTAATATATACATATGTTTTAAACATATGTTATATATATATCATATGCGAAATGAAAGGTGGGCCATAGAATTTAGTTTTAATTTTTTTTTTTTTAAATAGGGTTTATTATAATATGTTTTATATGTTACGGCATATAAAAATAAAAAGGACAAAAAATCTTGGTAGTTTTTTTTATAGACAGCACGTAAATTTTTTTTTTACGCAGCAGTGTGTAAAAAGTGAAAGACCGAGTGTAACTTTTTAAGTGTGTATGCACAACAATGCGAAAGTGAAAAACATAGCAGAGTGTTTTAGAGACAGAGTATGTTTGTTTTGAATAGACAGTGAGTTGGTTTTATGCACTACGTTTTGTAGCAGTCATAATTTTGTAATCCCTCTCAGTGAGGAAGAAGTGTAATAGTTTTTTTTTTAGTTATTGAAGGGAATAGAAGTTTTTTTTCAAAGTATTGAAACTCTGTCTCCTGTCAAAGAAATTTGTATTTTCTCTGTGTTAGAGGAAGGGAGATTTATTCTCCATTCATTGTTCTGGAATTTTTCAATATTCCAACATGTGCAAGAACAACAGATGTTGTGGTTCCATCCCCAGCTAAATCATTTGTCTTTTCCGTAGCTTGCCTTACCAACTTGGCCCCAATATTTTCAACTGGGTCCTCTAATTCAACCAATAAAAAGGCCAAAACCATAGCATTGAGATACATTTCATTACATTGTCAATAACAATAAAATTTGACTCAGCCATAACCCTTTCCTTTTATTGTTGTGAAAAGCTTTATGCATTACTCTAATGTGGCCAGTCCATAGGCCAAGTAGACCACTGGGTAACAAATATGTTTCCTTTCACCTTTGAGTTTTCAAATTATGCCTACCAAATCTAAGACATTTAAGAGGGGGAACTAATACAACGTTAAAAATAAAACCAGAGCACACATCTACAAATGACCTCCTTAGCTACTGTCACACCATCATTAACTATTTTCGGAGAACCATGCTTTCTCTCCAAGACAACATTTTTCCCTTCGCCCCAAGGGTGACTCCAACAAAATCAGCAAGTTTGTTCACACCGCCTGCAAGAAAAATTGACAATGCTTTCAGTAAGTGTGCAATTGAATGCCATACCATATTCCAAAACAACCCTCCATGAAAAATTAAAATAACACATTAAAATCGAATATAATTCGACAAGGAAAGATCCACCGCAGTGAAGTTTCACGTTCAGGTGACCTTCCTTTAAACATAATTTTTTCTCTGACCTGCAATTTTTTTGTCACTAAGGCATCCTTGTTGAAGTACAACTCCTTTTCCATAGATCTTGTATTAAATACCTTCTCTCTGTCGCGTAATCTCAGATTCCCTCTTCTACTTGAGCGATTAAAGGAAATGGGTGAAAAAATTGAAAGAGAAGACAATTGCCTGCCATAATTATCAAACATTGCACCCAACTTCTTCCCCTTTCCATTGTTACCCAATGAGGTAGATGTGGCAATTGTTGTCATACTGCCCAAAGAAGAGGCCATCTTCTCTTATGCTGAATATAGAATTACAAGATCTTCATATTAGTATGAACCTTAAAAAACATGACTCCCATTGCTGAAAACCACTTTTAAGTTGTAACAGGCAAACTAAACAACTATCGCAACTTTTGGCAACTTCTGGAGCATTAAGAGAGAAACAACCAAAGAGAAATACAACCACAATCCTAATTTTAATGAGACCGGACTATATATTTGCATTAAGATAATAGAAAGAAATCACGACTATATTAAGGCCACCACAAAACAATCTTTAACCAGTGTCTCTCGTAGCCTTTAGGTTGCCATGCTAGAGGTTTCATATTTTTAATTTAAATTATTGACCTCTCGTGCCCATCTATGAATGCATCCAATGGGATATCTACATCAAATGCTCCTTTATATCCCCAAAAACAAATTCCCTACTACAAGAGCACCAGTATTGATGGAACACCCCACACCATCCCACCCACTAGAAACGGTGAAAAAGGAAACCCGAGAAAACTTCTGAAATATCTCAAGATGACTATATGGGTGGTTCTTATGAATCAACCAACCATTCAGAATATGCTCATCAATCCAAACCATGAGTATTATGTGACAATATTCAAGCAGGCACTGAATCGGATTTCTGAAGCTATGTTAGAGAAACCCTAAACTCTCACTGAAAATAGGTGAAATGTGGCACCACTCAGAGATTGACATGTGCCAATTGGTACAAATGGTAGAAAATTGGCATGCTCAAACAACGAGGTGATGCAGGAATGACATGAGGGAGAAAATATCATAAAAGCCCCAAATCTGGAGAACTAAAGCTCATCACCAACCTAAGATTGACAACTTTACATGATGTAACCTATGAAATCGTAAATGGAGAAATCATAGTAACAATAAAGTAACCTATGTAACAATAAATTCAGATTCATCCTGGGATTGGTAATGGGAGAAATCATAGTGAACAATAGGAAACATGCAGAGTTTCTTACAATCAAATAGATGAAAAAACACATATAAAAAACCTAGATAATAATCATGAACAAGCTTAATATTGAATTATGAACTGTAAAGGAACTTACAAAATGTGACATTACGAACCTGGTCAAGCGCACAAGCAAAAATATCCTGGACATGACCCTGGTTGACAAGTTGTATTGCTCATGATGCAAGAGGATTTGTACCTGCACCGCCAAGTCAATCAAAACCATTTTTTCTCAAAAAACATAAAAGATCTTTAAGAATCATTATCACCTAGATGTTATATTTGATAAAACCTATTGAAAAATGCAACAAGAGATAGTGAAGGTTGGCTGTTTAGAATATGTTATGAACATGACTATGTATAAATAGTAATAATGAATAATGATTCATTATTCATAGTAATAATGAATAATGATGAATTATGAAAAGGCATGCCTCAAAGACATGATTGTTCATATAAGGGCATATATACGGGACCCTCAGTTGTAACCAAATCATATCAATTCTTTTAAAATTTATACACTATTCAATATATATATATATATATATTTTTTCCTGTCCTCAATTTCTATAACTATTCTCTACAGATCTTTACACAAAAACCAATGGGACAACAAACAATTAACTCGTCTGCCTTATCCATAAACCCCATTCAAGGCAGTAGTCTTCATTTGGTTGGGTGAGGTATCAAATGAGAATCCTCTTATAGCTTTTTCAGAGGAAGTTGGGCTTAAATCATAGCTGGTTTCCATTACCTTAGCAATTCTACTAAATTGATTGGTAATAAATTCATTGCCTAAAATTTCAACAATCCAATTATATGAAAGCCTCCTTTGAGTTGGAGAAGAGCCGAATTAATGTGTGAAGAGGGTTGGTGTGGTGATATTGGCCTCAATTTTAGTTCCTCCAAGTCCTTGCTTGAGCTTTAGGACTTTATCTCAAGTAGCGAGGGTTTGAAAGGTAACACACCCATTTGATTAATTTTGATTAATAAAACACTTCCAACTTTAACCCGTAATTTTTTAAACTCTCGCAGATATGTTTTCTTCGACATCTATATGGAGAAATTTCTTCTGCAAAATAATGATTCTGACAATAATAGAAGAAATCATGAAACGCTTGAATTGATCTGCAATAAAATTTGAAATCCTCCAAACTGAAACCCCGCGGTTGAGCCAAGACCAAGGCTTTCATACCACTGTAATATCCCCAAATGGGATATTTTACTAATTTTGCAGGAATCACACTAACCCAACATTTTACCATAAAATTACTGAATTAATAAACAAAAGATTGCCATGTAAAATAAAACACATAAGCACTGCAATCTATCAACACATCGAATAGGAAGAATCTCAACATTTTTTATTATAGATAATAACTGGGGTTACAAATACATCTGACCCAAAAAGAGATGAGATGGAGAATTGGCCGTCAATATGAACTGATGCATTGCGCTGGCCTCCAAAACTGAACAGATGCACTCTCCCTTTGGCAACAGCTACCACTGAATCCACTGAAGCACTTGTTGAAGATTTGAATGATCCTCACACCAATATCACTGAAGCTCTGCGAAACTTCTAAATGAAGTCTCCTCAAAGAGAGTTGGGTTTCCGTTCAACAATCACAAATCACCCGAGGGTTTCCGTCCTGGGGCTATGGCTGAAGTCGAGAACCACGTTCTCAAACTTCTCATACACAAGAAAATGATCTACTCCTAAGATATCTCTCAATGGCCTCCTCCCTTTCTTTTAGAGATCTCTTGGAGCCTCCTAGAACTTTATTTTATTATTATTTTTTTCATGGAGCACTTTTCCCTTTTATTAAAATATTCCTTTTTAATGCAGAAAAGAGTAAATCAGCTACCACGTCTCCTCAGGTCACTGAAACTCATGTCCAACCATCCCATTATGTAGGTATCCTCTTCCCGGTTCCAATGAGCTATTACACTAAGGTGTTCTATCATGTATTCCTCCCGGAATGCCACCTTGAGCATAATTAGCTGAGTTAAGCCCAAAAATAACTCAATTTTCCGAAAGTTGTCGGAATGCACTGGAACGAAAGGCAAGCTGCTCGGATGATGGAATACATCAATCGAATTCCACTGGACCTCATAGAAACTCTTCAAAACTCCTTCAAAAATGTAATATCCCGGATGGGATATTTTTACTAAAAATGCAGATAAATAAATAAACTCCACAAAATGCCGCAAAATCAACATTTACTTACAGAAGATTGCCATGTAAAATTAAACATACAAGTACATGCAAATCCATAACACCATAATGCAGGAATATAACTCAGCTTTATTATATTATCATTGGGGTTACAAGCTGAAATAAAAGATAGCTGAGATAAATGAAATGCAACTGGCCTCAAGAAAATCTGCTACACTGCTACACGGCAATGGCCTCCAAAACTGACTGTTGCCCTCTCCCCTCGGCAACAGCTACCACTGAATCCACTGAAGCTCCCGTTGAAGATCTGAATGATCCTCACTCCAATATCACTGAAGCTCTGTGAAACTTTTGAATGATTTCTCCTCAAAGAGAGTTGGGTTTTCGTCCAACACTCACAACTCACCCGAGGGTTTCCGTCCTGGGGCTACTGCTGAAGTAGAGAATCCACATTCTCAAACCTCTCATACACAAGAAAATGATCTACTCGAAAGATGTCTCCCAATGGCCTCCTCCCTTTCTTTTATAGATCCCTTGGAGCCTTCTAGAGCATTATTTTATTATTATTTTATTCATGGAGCACTTTCCCTTTTATTAAAATATTATAAAATATTCCTTTTTAATGCATAAAAGGGTAAATCAGCTACCACGCCTTCTCCGGTCACTGAAATCTGTGTCTAACTGTCCCATCGTGTAGGTCTCCTCGTTCCGGTTCCAATGAGCTATTACACTAAGGTCTCCCATCATGTATTCCTCTCGGAATGCCACCTTGAGCATAATTAGCTGAGTTAAGCCCATAAATAACTCAAAATTCCGAAAGTTATCGGAATGCATCGGAGCAAAAGCCAAACTGCTCGGATGATGGAGTATATCAAGCGAATGCCTTCGAACACCATGAAAACTCCTCAAAACTCCTCCGAAAAGCTCCTGAGCCCACTGATAGCACCAATCTGTACATGTGACCTGTCTGCTCCTAACTCTGGAAGTCCCTCCTAGCCCTGTCATGTGTGATACCAAAAATGGGAATATTACAAAAAAGCCCCTGAGCCTGTTGATGACACCAACCTGTACCTGTGACCTGTTTGCTCCTAACTCTGGAAGTCCAACCTAACCCTGTCATAGGTGACACCAAAAAAGGAATATTACAATCTAGCATCGTGTGTCATCCTGCCGTAACTTGCTTTGCTGGCTCTTCTTCTCAAATAGAACAAACGGTGAGTCACAAAGACATCACACTCAACTCACTCGAAGTTAGCTTAGAGGTTAAAACCTCTCTTGGACTCAAAAGAGTCTCATACTAACCCGAAGTCAGTTTAGAGGATAAAACCTCAATAGACTCAAAAGAGTGACATACTGACCCGAAGTTAGTTTACTAACCAAAAGTCAGTTTCGAGGTAAGAACCTCATCATACTTGATCACAGATCAAGGTGTTGGACACGTGCCATCCTAGACATAGAAAGTACGACAATCTCCAATGCATCCATCGGTCTTACTATTGGTCTCTATCCACATTTCCCACCTCATTGGCCAAATGAGAGATACTTCTCATGAGTCCGAAACTCAATGGGTAGGATGCGTGCGGGGCATAGATCAATGAGAGGTGAACCAACTCAATATCATAATGGTGGGGCAGAAGCACAACAAGGTTCGGCAAGCCTAGCCCCGTGTATGCTTATAGCTCCAACAAGCTATCCCCATACCCCCTGGAGTTCCCAGAGCTCATGGTCCAACTCAAGAAGGACCCTCAGAATAGGGTCTTTCCACGATTCCAAGCTTCTCACAGAAGGTTATGAACTTGACCTTCCCCAGGGGCTTCGTGAGAATATCCACGACCTGCTCATCAGTTCCTATATGATCGAGCCTTACGGCGCCTTGCTGTACCATATCCCGAATAAAGTGGTACTTGATATCAATATGCTTGGATCGATCGTGGAACACGGGATTCTCAGAAAGACGAATCCCACTCTAGTTATCACAAAGGATAACGGTGGTATCTAGCACATGCCCAAACAGCTCAATGAAGAGCTTTCGCAACCAAACTTCACAACAGGCCATACTTGCTGCAATGTATTCGGACTAAGTGATGCTCAAAGCCACCGACTTCTACTACCTGCTCATTCAAGATATCAAAGCAGAACCTAAGGTGAAGCAACATCCAGATGTGCTCTTGCGATCCACCACACTGCTAGCCCAATCGGCATCGATATATCCATGGAGTCTCAAACTCCCGACAATGAATCTCAGGCCATGGTTGATTGTGCTTTGAAGATATCTCAATAGATTCTTCGCACCAATCTAGTGAATGTGATAAGGATCAACCATATGTTGACTCAAAGCGTTCACGGCAAAACATACATCCGGCTGGGAGTTCACTAGGAACATCAGGGCCCCCATGTAATATCCCCAAAGGGAAATAACCGGTAATACACAGAAATATGCCAAACAGATATAGGAAATACAATGCTGGAACCAGATTATGGAACAAGTACACATAGCATGCCAGAAAACTGAGCCATTTTATTAATCTGAAAGTACATAGAGAGGAGTACAAGAAAATCAGAATGAGTGCACCTATCCTTACCCTAGGCAAGTGGAGACCCTCTCAGACAAACAATGGCTGCAAATAAGGACAGCGTCCTAGGCCCATTTGTTGCTACGAAAGGCGGAAAATTTGAATGCATTGGAACTATATGAGCGCGAAGACTAAAAGATAGGCCCGATATCGATCCTCCAGCCTCACCCAGTAAGCAGCGTCACAGCACTGGTGACGACGCGGCTAGAATGGAGTGCTAGTCACAAAAACCTCCAGATGAGTGGATCAGCTCCTGAATGCTGGAAAACGCTGTCAAGCCCCTCTCACACAATCCTGCTCACCAGATCAGCGTCCTCCCTGATGGATCTGCGTCCTGTATGCTCAGATCTACTGGATCTGAAGCCTCCAATCCAGATCTGCGTCCTATCCCTCCAGATCTGCGTCCTCCTAGATCAGATCTGCTGTTATCCCTTCAGATCTATGCTGGATCTGACCATATCTCTTCAGATCTGCAACCTCCAAGGCTGGATATGATGTTATCTCTTCAGATCTAGGCTGGATCTGCCAATATCTCCTCAGATCTGCAATCTCCCAAGCTGGATCTAATGCTATATCTCCAGATCTGCACCCTACAGAACTAGATCTGCAAATACCCTTTCAGATCTGTAATCTCCAAGTCTAGATCTGTCAATGTGCCTTCAGATCTGCGTTCTTCTGTCTCCTAGAACAACGTCCTCTCTCTAAGCCTGATCTGCTTGCTTTCTCCTCCTGGAACAGCGTCCCTCCTTCTCAGATCTGAACTGCGTCCTTCCTGGAACAGCGTCCTCACTCTAAGGCTAATCTGCGTCCTCTTTCCCCTTGGAACAGCGTCCCTCCTTTTCAGATCTGCGCAGCCACAAGAAGGGCTTCTTCCTCTCCAAACCTGCACCAGAAACTGCTGCTGCTTGCCACTGAAACTGAAAGGTGTTACTCAGAAAATAACCTTACTAGGGCAGGCACTCGAAGTCCCCCGAAGCTAAGGGTGAAACCAGAAATAACCTTACCAGGGCAGGCACTCGAAGTCCCCCGAGGCTAAGGGTGAGATCTCCGACTGGAGACACTCGGTTGCACTAAACAGTGCTGCAGACCGACTAAACAACCGGCGTGCTGAAGCAGACAAAAGTCTAGCTCTCAATATCAATATCAAATCATGCATACCAAAATGAGGTGAGAACCCCACCTTTTATAGTGCTAATGAGTGCTCACAAACTTTGTCAATGCATCTGCAACATTCTTCAAAGTGTCCACCTTTACCAGCAACACCCTTTTAGCCTCAACCATATCTCTAACAAAGTGATATTGAACATCAATGTGCTTTGTCTTTGAATGATAAGCGGGGTTCTTAGCCAAGAAAATTGCACTTTGGCTATCACAGTCTATCCTTATAGCTTGTTTTACCAACCCCATACTTGAACACAATCTCTGCAACCAAATTGCTTCCTTGCTTGCATGAGTGGCTGCTATGTATTCTGCCTCTGTAGTTGAAAGAGCCACTACAGAATGTCTTTTACTCATCCAACTGATTGCGCCTCCAAATAGGCTAAACACATACCCACTTGTAGATCTTCTTTGGTCCAGATCTCCAGCCCAGTCTGCATCAACAAAACCATGAATGTCCAAAATTCTTTCCAATCCTGGTCTTCCCTGGTAGCACAAGCCATAATCACTAGTGCCACGTAAATATCTGAAAACCCGCTTCACTGTTGTCCAATGCTCCTTCCCTGGGTTTGACATAAACCTGCTCAATACTCCCACTGCATGTGCAATGTCTGGTCTAGTACAGACCATTGCATACATCAGGCTACCCACTGCACTTGCATATGGAACACGAGACATATACTCCTCTTCTTCTTGTGTCTTGGGACACTATTCAGCAGACAGCTTTACACCTACAGGAATAGGAACATTCACTGGTTTACTATCCTACATATTGAACCTCTGCAATATAGTCTCGACATACTTCCTATGGTTTAACCAGAGCTTCCTCTTTGCCCGATCTCTCTTAATTTCCATGCCCAAAATATAGTTTGCAGCACCAAGATCCTTCATGTCGAATTTGGAGAAGAGTTGGGTCTTCAAATCTTGGATAATTTCTTTGTCATTTCCAATCAACAACATATCATCCACATACAAGACCAAATAAATAACACGGTCACCAATTAATTTAAAATAAACACGGTGATCCTCCTTGCTTCTAGTGAAGCCAAGTCCCCGTATATAGGTATCAAATTTCTGATACCACATCCTTGGTGACTGTTTTAACCCATACAGAGACTTCTTCAACCTGCACATGAGTTCTTTCTTACCCTTCACCATAAAGCCTTCAGGTTGCTTCATGTAGATCTCCTCTTCTAGATCCCCGTGAAGAAATGTTGTCTTCACATCCATCTGTTCTATATCAAAATCAAATGCAGCAGCAACAGATAAAAGTAATCTAATAGAAGTAACTTTGGCAACAGGAGAAAAAATATCACCAAAATCAATTCCCGGCACCTGGGAATAACCTTTCGCTACCAATCGAGCTTTGTATTTCTCCACCTTGCCTTCTACATTCATCTTCTTCTTAAACACCCATTTGCTCCCAATGGGCTTCCTTCCAGCCGGCAACTCCACCAGATCCCATGCATCGTTTTTGTGAAAGGATGCCATTTCATCAACCATGGCCTCCTTCCAGAGTTTTCCATCCTCTGAATCTACTGCCTCCCTGACAGTTCTGGGTTCATCATCAGTTATAGTTAAGGCAAAACCTGAACAGAAAGCGGATGGACTATACCTTTCTGGTTGCCTTCTTTCCCGAACTGATCTTCTCAAAGCTGGAGTTTGTGGCTCTTCATCTTCTGAGTCTTCTTCTGTTGTAGAGTCTGATTCATCCTCCTTTAGCTCAAACTCTATCTTCTCGGGTTCCTTTGGTAGGACTTCATGTTTAACAACATCTTTCACTTCTCTAAACACCACATCTCGGCTGTACACAACCTTCCTTGTTTCTGGGTTCCAAAGCTTGTAACCCTTTAAACCATCCTTATACCCAATAAAGATGCACATTTCAGATTTATTATCCAACTTGGTCCTTTTCTCCTTTGGAACATGTACATATGCATCACATCCAAATACCCTTAGATGTGAAAGAGAGGGTTTCTTACTAGTCCATACCTTATGTGGGGTCTTATCCTCCAACGCTGATGAAGGTGATCTGTTAACTAAGTAACATGCAGTTTCCACTGCCTCTGCCCAGAATTCTTGTCCTAAACTGGTACCACTGGGCATGCTTCTTGCCTTTTCCATCAGTGTTCTGTTCATTCTTTCTGCAACTCCATTTTGCTGCGGTGTGTATGGAGTAGTCTTCTGTCGTGCTATACCACACTTCTTACAGAAATCTTCAAATTCCTTCTTACAGAACTCCCCACCATTATCTGTTCTCAGCGCCTTTATCTTCTTCTCTGTCTGATTTTCCACCAGAGCCTTAAATTCTTTAAATTTGTCAAAGACTTTAGATTTCTTCCTCAAGAAATATATCCATGTGTTCCTTGAGAAGTCATCT
>JAXQQM020077472.1:0-147093 GCA_034641835.2 Pinus albicaulis
GGCCTATCGGCCTAATTATTATATTTAATTTTTATAATTAAAAATTAAATTATATAATTTAATTTATGAATAAATTTGATGTATATATTTTAAGTTTTTTAATATTATTTTTTTCGAGTTTCTTTCTTATTATTATTTTAAATATCATTTATTAATTTTAATTTTCTATTTAATCTTTATTTACAAGTTTATATTCATAAGTTTAATCCTAAAATTTCTTAATAATGATTGATGTCAGTTAATCATTTAAACTATTTATATATAATTAAAATTCAGACTTTAGAATTTTTTTTTATATTTTATAAGTAAATTAAAAGAAATTCATATTTATAAACTAGATTGATAAATTGAATAGATTTAGATTGATAAATTGGATAGATTTAATTCAATTAATTATAATTGATTTCTTGCCTAAATAATATTTAAGAAACAAATCATTCAAACATACATTTCATGTCATTAGATTAATTATTAAAATAACATTTAGAGTTTTTATTATTATTATTTATATTATCAAAACTGTAGTATCAACTTGTTAAAATATTTTGTTATAATTTTATATTAAAGTTTTAAATGAAGATTTATAATTATTATATATAATTTTAGGTAGAAGTTTGAGAATTACAGACGGAAGTAATTTTTTTATTAAAATAAGAGATGTGATATTTATTTATTTTTTTGTTTTGTTTATTTTTTGTTTTGTTTTGTTTTTTTTTAAGAAATACCATGTTAAGTACTTTAAGGAAGGAATTTTAATATCCATTTGTTTTGTTTCTGATACATCATATTTTAATAAGGATCATTTGAACTCTTTTTTAAACATTGGGAAAACTTATTATAACTTAGTGATATGTGATAAGGACTATTTGAATTTTTTATTTGTTGGTTGTTTTTTAGCATTTTGCATTTTTTACTTATTTTGAATAGCTCTTTTTTGATGATGATGATGATGATAAGACCAATATGCAATAAAATAATTAACAATTCTAGAGAGTAGAATTATTAACATATAGATAGTGTGAATATGATTGTGCAATAAAATCATTAGCAATTCTACAGAGTTGAATTATTAACATATAGACAATGTGGATTTATTAACATGTAGATAATGTGGATTAATAAATTGTTAGCTTGTTCTTTTCTCCTTATAAAAGTAGATTATTTTGATATAAGTTTAACATATCATTTAGGGGAATTAAACTTTAATGAAAAAGATAACAACCATATAATTAGTTAATTGAGTTTTTTTTTCTCTTTATATATAATTTCACAACATTAACTTAAAACAATAAAAACAATTTTTCATCTTTGTAACATTAACAAAGTTGAATATAAAAAACCCTTTATTTTACCTGCCTTGAGTATAATCATAGTAAATCACAAATTCAAATTATTTTGTTATAGTAGGAATTCTTAAACTTTTAATTCATGAAAATTTTGTTCTCTCTTAAAAATATATGTAATATTTTTTTTAATTTCTTATTAAAAAAATTAAATTATATATATAAATATAAATATATATATATATATATATATATATATATATATATATATATATATATATATATATTACTCATTATTATAATAATATAGTAAAACACTTATTTTGTTTTCTTAAAAATGTTTAAATTTAGTTAGATAAAACTAATTAAACAAATCTAATGTTACAAAGAATTTTTTAAATTAAAAGTTTAATTAAAAAATAAATAAATAAACAATTCTATTTTTTTTTTCAAATAAATAATTTAATTAATTTTGAAAAATCAAGGAACCCCTTACATTGGTGAAATTGTTCATGATAAATTAAGAGAGGTCTTAAAAACTAAAAAAATGTAGGTGAATCAGAATGATTAGAGCATTATCAGGTGTTGGATCCCTGCCTTTTTCTCTTAGTTTTTTATTTTTATCTTTTATTTTTATTTTTATATTTTTAAATTTAATTAATTAATCAAATAAGTTAATAATTATTTAATTGATTAATTAATTAATTTTGTTTTATTTTATATTTTATTTTATTTACTTTATCTGTTGGAGCTTTGTTTTATTTATTTATATTTATATTTATATTTATATTTTATTTATTATTATTATTATTATATTTTAAATTAAAGAATTAATTAATTTAACTATTTATTTATTTTTTAAATAAAAAGTTATAAAATAAATAAAATAAAAAATTAACTTAAATCTAATAATAACCATTATTTTTACTCTATTAATAAATAGAAATAATTTATATACTATAACATATTTTTCATCTTGTTACATCCTTATATCTTCAAGAGGGAATTGATCAAATATCTATTTTATTGTAGCTCTAAATACAATTCACCTTTTCATAATTAGGTAGTGTAGAGTCCAAATAAGTCTAATAATACCCTTAACATTGTTGTTATTAAAATAGCTACTTTACCTCAAACACTTTATCACAATATCAACCATTAATACTAGACACACAATAAAGAAAAAAACAATAAAAATCAATTACCCCTTGGACCTATGTGATGCAATGTGATCTCTTAACTAACACCTAAATAGGTTGTAGACTTTTCATCAACTTCTACTCACGCTGTAGATCTAGCCAAGATAGTGGAATTGTAAACTCCTAATGGTCTCCATGGCATCCCAGGATTCCATTTAAAAATTCCACCAAATTGCGCGGGGAATGTGCCATTAAAACGTTGTGTGTCTTGGAAGTAATCATAGATGAGGAAATTCCTTCTTGCCCAAGCATAGTCCAATTTCTGGGCATCTGTAAGTGTCCAGGCCGCTGGCTTATCCCACCAGTTTTCCCCTGTTGTGGATGCGCAGGCCGGAAATGGATCCTCCCATGTGCACGCATCTGCATTGAACTTCTGGTAAGATGAAAGGAAGGGTGCGTTGGTCTTATCCAGCCTTCTCCTTGTCGCCCAATTATCTGCATTCCAGATGCTGGAAAATAAGTACATTGGCTAATTCTTGGGATACACATTGTCCGTAACATTGGTGTGCCTGTACACTCTCAGCAGAACCGAATCCACAAAAAATCTGCGCCATTGAAAAAACACTGTCAGGTTGTTAAGAATTTTCTTCAGTCAGTTCTTTAAGAATTTTCGGAAGAAAATTGTGTAAAAGAAAGATTTAATTTGTGAGAAATTTTGGGAAAAAAAAGGCTATCTAAAAGATTTAACTAGTGGGCGCACACTCCATCTTTCATTAAGAATCAGAAAGCTTGATGACGGTGCTGAGAAATCTAAAAATAGAAAATCCCACTAATAGATCACAAGTTAGCCGTTAACAAAGCCATTAAAAGAGCCACTAAAAGATCACAAGGTAGACATGAAAAGAATATGAGTCTTTTAAAAGAAAAAGCCACAAAAAGATTACAAGGTAGCCATTAAAGGCATTAATAATTTTCTTTTCAAGAGAGTAAGGCAGGCTTCAGCTTTGATATCTGCTTAAAATGCAGAAAGCTTAATGATGTTTTAACTAGTGCTGAGAAATCTTTAAATAGAAAAAGGCACAAAAGATGACAAGGTAGCCATTAAAAATGTTAATAATTTTCTTTTCAAGAGACTAACTCAGGTTTCAGCTTGGATATCTGCATTTTCTGCTTAAAATGCAGAAAGCTTAATGTTGTTTAAACTAGAGTCAAGTAATCTTCCAAAAGAAAATGCTACAAAAAAGATCACAAGATAGCCAATAAGACAATTAATAATTTTCTTTTCAGGTTTGATATCTGCTTAAAATATAGTAGGTTTCACCTAGGATTTCCACATACATAAGCTGATTGTAGTTCCAGAGAAAGGAGTATGCATGAAATTCGGTCGTCTTCCACATACATAAGCTGATTGTAGTTCCAGAGAAAGGAGTATGCATGAAATTCGGTCGTGGGATCGACGCAGAGCTCATTCCTCTGTTCTCTCCCTCTAACGCCATCCACATATATGTTTGTTTGCAGAGCATAGGACTGCCCACTTACGTTACCCAGGAATTCGAACAGCATGAACAAGAAGAACAATGTGACCGGAACTGGCAGTGGCGGCTGCGAGGCTTTCTTTTCTCTTGTGATCATATAAACCCTGAACCCTGAGGATGAACTATATTATTTCTAAAACAGAAAATTGTAACTGATTAATAATAACAGTGTTTAAACCAAAGGTTGATACTATTTTAATCGTCTAACATAAAAATCGATGATGCATAATGGTACACTTGGCAGTTTAAGAAAGTTTTTTCAGCAAGAAAAATACTACTGGTATATATTAATGTACCAAGGCAATAATCAGCTTGAAATCGCTTTTGACTATCAATGAGATACACAGTTACAGGAGTTGTCATTTACATTTGTATCTAGAATAAAAAAGCAGAAAGAGATGCTTATCATCTTCGAGAAAAAAATGTTACAACAGGAGAGAAAAAAAAGTCTCGTAGGAGAGCTTTTCGAAAGAATAGAAGACTAGTAGAACTGTAGCTTATGTCGGTCTTAGTGGGAGAACAGTAACTTAGAAATAGAACAGTAACTTTTAGCTAAAATCTAGAAGTGAAAGGCCTTCTTTCTGATACACTGGATAGTCCCTTAGTTGAATGAGACCATACCTACTGCACCAAGTCCGTTTGAATTGAAGAATTCATAAATCATTTCCCCAAAGTGTTCATTAAGTCCTTTTTTTGATAAACTATTTGCCATAGTGTTCTTCTCCCTATAAATATGATTAAAAGTGATGGAGGAAAAAGAACCCTTCAGATCATAGATCCGGGCCATCCAGTGAGTCATACCTGCAGGATTTAGATGGGAGCCTTTGACCAGGCGATCTATAAGCACTTTAGAATCACCGAAAACAGAAAGTTCATCCAGATAGAGTTGGTTGGCGAACCACAAGAGGCCCCACAACGCAATGATTTATGCTCGCATGTTGGATCCCTTGCCCCCATTCTAATATATTTTATAGTGGCAGTCAGGAGTAAGCATAAGCCAAGCCCCACATCCACAATTGAGGTTTTGGGAGGCGCCATCAAAGAAACCTGTAGGGTATTGGATATCGAAGGGTCTTAATCTCTTCGAGGCATCTGATGGGGGAGGTGTTTTAATCTTCAGCAGTTCCAATGAGTTGTAGATCTTGCCACTGATATCATGTGGAGAGTTGTTATGTCCTTCAAATATTTTTTTATTTCGACTGCACCACAAAAACCAATGAAATAAGATGGGGATGGCTTGAAAGTGTTTCCCCCTGTGAAACCACCAGCTGATGCATTCCGTTATTGTTCTATATTGTGGAAACTGCAGACTTAAATAGGAGCAAAGGATAGAAAGAGTCTCAATTGCAAAAGGACAGGAACAAAACAGATGATCTTTATCCTCCTCCTGATCCATATACAAAGGGCAGATACCCGGACCTTGCCATCCTTTTCTATGAAGGTTCCTCCAGGTCAGGTTTTTGTTCTTCCAAATGAGCCATACAAGTATGATCATCTTAATTTGCACCTTTACATCCCAGATGTGCTTGAACCAACAATCCTGTTGTCCAAATCGGATGTTCATCAACGTTTTATAGGCCTCTCTTATATTGATCTGTTTCTCCAAATCCGCCCCTCCCCATGTTAATCTTTCTCCGCCTGCAATCTTAGATAGACCCATGCTTTTTAAAGAAAAAATATAGGATTCCCAGGTCTCCTTTTTAGTCTCACACAGTCCTATTTCATCATAAGACTTCCATCTTGGGATATCATGCTCCCAACCCTTAATAATCTGACCCATAAAAAAGATGCCATGCTGGTTCAAGCTATCAATGGTATTACTGTCCAGCATTGTGGGGATATTTTGACCAGACAGATTCTGGTTGCCAATCAAAATCTTGTTGTCGTTTCCAAAATTCTAGGCCAAATTCTCTTTGACCGTGGGCCAACATTTTCAAAAACCCCTCCATATAATTGAACTTCTCTTTGAATCTTTCCATCCCGAGATTAAAATATCCTCAGCGCCTTTCAGAGTAAGGTATTTATGTTTAATGATGTCCGTCCATAAACCATTTTTTGTGATATAGCACCAAAAGAATTTAAGGATAAGGGCCAATCCAAATGTATCAAGCTCCAGTAAGCCCCACCCACCCATCTCTTTTGGGCGAGTAATGCATTCCAATTTAGCCAGATGGATGGGATGTTTCCCCTTACCCAGCTCCAAATAAAATGAGCGATAATCCTTTTAATCTCAACCAGAATCATTTTAGGAATTATGTAGAGATGTGCCCAGTAGACAATATATTGTTGGAGTACTGCTTGGGTCAAAATAAGACGCCCCCCACGAGATAACCATTTAGTCGACCAACTGAAGATTTTCCTCTGGAATGTATCTGTCAACCATTTCCAGTCTGCAATCTTGTATTGAGTTGGCTTTAACCTAAAACCCACATAGGTGAAGCCCTCCCGAAGGGGAGCAAAATTGTACTTGAGGAAAACTCCCAGCGCAAAAAGGTCCTCTGGCTCCACATCTGCATGGTATATACAAGATTTCACAGTGCCAAACAGCATGCCAGATGCCTCACAAAAATCAGTAATAATGGAGTCCAGCTCCTCCCAGCTCCTTCTCCATAATAAACCGAAGATCAAAATATTGGCGGCAAAAAGGCTATGTGTGATCTCTTTCCCCCTGCAAACATCAACTCCTCGGAAGATCCCCAAACTCGAAGCCCTCTTTATTTTGTGGCTAAGGGCATCCATGACGAGAATGAATAGGAGGGGAGATAAGGCACAACCCTGCCTTAGCCCCCGACTCGGATGGAAAAATTTGGACACATAACCATTAATTAAGACCGCCATTGAAGTGTGAGAGATACAACCCATGATCCAAGACACGAGAACCCTGTCAAGACCAATTTTAAACAGAATTAGTCTTTAAAAAATTCCAATCGACTCTATCAAAATCTTTGTGTAGATCGATCTTCATAACTGTCGCCTTCATTTTCTTTGTCTGCATTGTATGAATGACTTCATGTGTTATGGCGACAACGTCGTGAATACTTCTATCTTTAAGAAAACCCGCCTGCTCCTCTGAGATATGTTTTGAGAGGATGCCTTTAATTCTTTCTGATATGATTTTTGAATTGATCTTGTACAATGTGTTGCACAGAGATATTGGTTTGAAATCTTCAAAGTGGATCGAACTTTTTTTTTTTGGAATCAAGGCAAGGAATGTTGAGTTTATAGCTCCATGGATCCTCCCTGTGCTTCTTACCTCTTCCACCATTTCTGTAATATCACCTATAAACTCCTCATAAAAATAGATAAAGAAATCCGGGGTCCAACTATCAAGACCCGGACTCTTATTCGCGGAAAAAGATTTGACTACGAGCTTAATCTCCTCAGGATTGATTTTCTCCTTGATTCTTGAACAGTCCTCTTCAGAAAACATAACAGGATAATTTTCAATATATTCCATCTGATTAGAAATGTTAGGATTCTCCAGTTTATCAAATAGGGTTCTGAAATGATCCACCGCATATTTTTTTATATCTTCCGTGGTGCAGATATGTTCTCCATTTGCTTCGATATTCCAGATGGCGTTGGCACCTCTTCTTCCATTTGCTACCTTATGGAAAATTTTTATATTTTTGTCTCCACAATTGAGCCAGGTGGCTCTGCTTTTAAGCTGCCAAGTTTGTTCCTCAATCAGTAGGAAGGATCGATATTCATCTTCTAGAGTCTTAAGATTTTCCCAGAAGTCAGTTGGATGTCCCCCCTCCTCCACCTCTCTTAAAATAGCAGCCCGTTCCAATCTGATTTCTCTGATTCTGTCTTTCATTTTCCTTTTTTTTGGAGTTCCCAAATTTTGACAACTTTTTCAGATTTTTTAGTATTTGCACCAGATGCGACATGGCAGAAGTGCCTTCCTCTCTCGTGATTCTTAAGATAATATTTAATTAAAATATTGAAAGAGCCATCCTTTAACCAGCAATGGTTAAACTTGAAGGGGAAGCCCCCACTTCGAGCTTCAAAATCCCAACAGATGGAGATCGGGCAGTGATTCGAGACAGTGAGATCCTCCATGACTGCCAAAGCCTGTCCTAGGTTTGCCCGAAGATCATTATTGATAACAAAACGATCAATATTTTTTCCAATAAACTCCCGCCCCCTTCTGCCGTTGAACCAAGTTGGGTTGCATGTAGAAAAGGGATAATCACACAAACCCGCAGATAAGAATATTCCATTAATAACTTTTGCCAGAGGGTCAGGTCTGCCTCTATCTCCCCAAATTTCAGTAGTATGTAGAGAAACATTAAAATCACCAGCCATGAAGAGGTTGGGAATTTTAAGAATGCCACAGTCGTTCAATTTCTCCCAGAAGATCAACCTGTTATGGTAAGGCCCATAAATATTAACAAAGTGAAGTCTATCAGGAAACCCTCGACAAAAACTAGAAAGGAGAATGCCTCCAAAGAAGTTTTAGGCTCGCAGGGACACCCATCTAGGATCCCATAGTGCCACCAGTCCTCCGGATCGACCCTCTGCACTTTTAGCTACAATAAACCAATCTGGGAGAATGGAACGAAAATAGGAGATAACAAAGTCAGTTGGCATCATTGTCTCTTGAACAAATAAAATAGAAGGATTGCATAAAGTAAGAAAATTATTGACAGATAATAACTTGTCTTGCCCCCCAGACCCCGCAGATTTAAGGAGACCAACTTCATGAGGTAACCTTCGCATCAGGGGACAAAGGTCTAAGTACCCGACCAAGCGCAAGAGTAACCGGAACATCTCTAAAAACACCATCCTGAGAGGGATCCTGGATGTCAATGATATGAGTCACTTTCTTCTTCCTTTTAGGTCTGACCTTTACCTGACGTATGGTGACATTACATCTCGAGTTGGGACAGATGACAATTGGGGGGGACTTCGGATTCCCAGTATCCATAGACAGAGGTTCAAGTAGGGAAGAATTTTCCAACATTAGCAGATCAAGGTCACTCCCTATAGAATTTCGGGGAGAAGACCAGCCCTCCGCAACCCTTAAGTGAGAATCCTATGATGAAAACAGAGTCTCGAAGGCTTGAATAGTCTCACGGGGAGACTCGGGCAACGGAGCAACAGTAATAGGGGGCATCAGGGGAGGCATCCGGGGAGAGGAGGGATCCAGGAGGGTCACAGGGGGGTCCAGTAAGGAGTCCCAAGACAGAGGAGCATTAGAAACCAAGTTAAGTCTGCGACCCCTTGGAATCGAGGGGAGGAAAGCCATCCGATGGGGGACCGTCCCCAGGTGATGTCGAGGAGAAGCGAGAATAGGAGACAATGTAGGGGAGGGAGGATGCAATCCACAATCAACAATGATGGGAGAGTGTTAAATAGACTTACCCAATCCCGCCGCTGAGTCGCCCGATGGAGATGAAACTTTTTGAGCATTTCGAAAGTCACAATTGTCCTTTCGCTGACCCGGATCCTTGACAGCGTCTTTCCACCGCGGACAAGATCTCTTTAGATGACCGGTAGCATGACAGAGAAACATCGAAATGTCATCTGCTAATAATCAATGGATTGTCGATGGACCACCACATTCCAGGAGAGATCAATTTGAGCAGGTAAGCCTCCCGCAAATTGGGCATTAACCAAAATCCAAGCAAACCTTTTTTCATACACCCCAAAGAATTTCGGGTCAACAAAACGACATCTGCCTATACTATCTCCTATGGCTGTGAGGACCTTCAGATGCCAATAGTGCAGAGGGAGGCCGTCGTGCTTGACCCAAATTCGGTGGTTCACATGCGCGTTCAGACTGGGGTGGAAGCTCACATCCCATCTGTGCAGCGCAAGGAAGTAGCGGCCACTAACCCAGGTATTTGAGAGAACTTTCACAACATCGGAGTCTTTGAGGAGATGGAAACAAAACCAGCCTCTATCTAATTTGCTAACAATCGGTCGATAGCCCAAAAGCTTCTCCCAAGCTCCTAGCAGCCACTCCATAAGGTCCCCTTTCCCGTGATTTTGAAACTTCCACCTGCCAATTACAGCTCTGTTAGATAAGCCTTCAATGCGATCCCACATGATATCGTTGCCGAAGCTGAGGAGTCTGCAGGCTTCATCATGCCTAATGGGTTTCTTCGCTCCCCGTTGTGGAATAGACGGAGCAGTGTGTGCCTGTAGGAGATTTCTCGGGGAAGGAGATGGCAAGGAGGCACCCTAAGATTTTGCAACAGCAGAGGGCAATAGGGAGGAGTGGTCCAACTTTCCAATACCAAGAGACATTTTGTCCTCCGCCACCCCAATCACAAGATGAAAGGATATATCTAGGATATCTGAATCACACCTGGCGATGTACGAATCCAACTCCGCCATTAAACAAAAGAGCTAATACCAAGTGGTGATACCACCACCACCGTCGAGAAGTTCGGGTTCAAAGAAAAGGCAAACCGAACGATAGGCCAAGTCAGAGAGACGAAGGAGCTGGTGCCATCTGTATTCCAAATACCACCCACCCTCCCACAAGCTCTCAGACAGAGGACCACCGAAAACCAAGAAGAAAGTACAAGGGGCCGACAAAACAAAGAGAGAAAGGTACGAAGGAAAACGGTCCTCCCAAGAAATCATCCCATGACATGAAGGAATTATCTGATCAAGCCTTCAAAAGGGACGATAAAAAACGAATCTACTTTCTGGCCAGAATTTGAAAAATTCCAGCCCGTCCCCAGAAATCAAAGAAACTACGCTAGCCAGGAAAACCAGAGAGAAATCACAAGAGACTACGCACCCAGTGGCCAATCCTTGACAATGGTCACCATAGAAGGCCGTTACCAAGAAGGCAATAATACTCTTAGGAGAACAAGAAAAAGAGAGATACCCTGATCACCGGGAATGAGAACAAACACAGCTAGACCCCTGAGATAGAGGGTAAAATGATATCTAATCGAACTCTCTGATTTCTTCCCTCCAAAGTAGCCTCTTCCAAGACTTAGGCAGAAAATATTCAACCTTCTAAAATATCTAGCCAAACATTGTAGCCCCCATGAACATGATCCATCACCTTCTTCCCTAGCACACAGCTCTTTTCGGGGATTGTGATTAAAATCTCATTCAATCCCTACAACATCGGGTCTCGCATCTCGCAGGTTTGTGAAGTCTCGTAAGTTCTCCAGTTGCTCAAATACGACATGCCATTCTTTATTGATACGAAAAATATCTCCAGTGCAATCGGCCTTACGGAATCTATAGCCGATGATGTAGCTTCTTTGTTCTTATAGTATTATCTTTCTTGAGATCAACATTGTAGTAAGTGGAAAAACCATAGAAGCTTCTTGGCAATGGCATACATTGCCTATAAAAAAAACAATTCTAGATTCCTTCAAAAAAAATATTTTCAAATAAAAACACTTTATAGCATAATTATAAATTTTATATTTTAATTTTTTCATATAATTTATAAATTAAAAATAGATAATCATAAATATAATGAATATTTATGAAATATTCCCATAAACAAAATCATAAAAACAATCGCTACCTACCAATTCCGTTGCAGAGATTAAACCCATTGAACCCACATTGAACAGTGACTTTCTCAACTAGTCATCCTAAGGCTTCTGAAAGGAACGGATCACTGCCTAACCAACTCAACAACTAAATTTGATCTCTCACTAAAAGTATATTTTTATCAATATAAGTCAACAAATTGACCAAATCCTCACGAACTAATTATAATTTTTTTATTATAAAATTATCTAAATAATAGCATAAAATAATTAGTGCAATTTTTTTTAATCTATTTTTAATTTCACTCCACTTTCTATATTAAAATTAGATAACTATATATCATTCTTTTTATATTTTAATATGTGTAGTTATTATTATTTGTAATCATATCTTTATTTCTCATATATATTATTAGTGTGTTTTGTTATAGTATAATTAGATTAAGAGCAAAAGTTAATGTTTTATTATCTCAAATATCTATATATATAAAAAGATATATATATAAGATTTTATTATGAAATACATTATGCCATAATTATAATAAATTTCATATAAAGTAGAAAAACCATAAGTTAATTAAATCTATTAAAAAGATGTGGAAATATCAAAAATTGAGTGAATTGATTTGAGGTAAGGAATTTGATTTATTGTAGTTTTTCATATTCTTCCACTCTTAAATGGATAATTTATATATAATTTTAGGATGTAGTCTAATTAATAGACAAAATGTTTTTTTTTTTGCAAGAATCCAGGTATACAATTTCAAACAAGATTGAGATTTTTTCTTGTTTAAAAGGCAGTTTTGAATGCATAAATAGATTCAACGCCCTAAAAATTCCCAAAATCACTAGAATTTTACAAATTAAACAATTTTTTGTGAATTAAACAACTTAAACTTATAATTTTAAAAATTTCTACTGTATTTTGGCCAAATTTGACAAAAACATATGCAAAAAAAATGTCATTTAAATTTAATAATTATAATGTTTTTTATTATTTTAATTATCATTAATCCATTTTATTTTTTTATTTAATTAATTAAATTTGTCTATGAATTATTTTAACATATCTTATTATTCAAGTATTTCTTTCCTTCCCCATTTTCTAAATAATTAAATATATTTTTTTTCTCAAACATTTATATAATTAATAAATATATAATACATGAAATTTTAAAAATCCAAAAATAAAGACAATAAATTGAAAAAACATTTAATTTATTAAATTAATTAAGTTATTTTTAAATTTAAAAATATATATTTATAATTTTTTTAAGATGAAAACCATAATTTTATCAAAATCTATGATGTAATTTTAATAAATTTTTTATTTATATATTTTATTAAAATAATATAATTCTTATAATTCATTGTTGAGACTTCAATAAATTTCAAATTAAAATCGTAAAATAAAAATTAAAAAAAAAAACCAAACAATCAAACTTAATAAATTTTATATATTAACGCCATCATTATATTATCTGAAAGGACGGTATGCTATTTATTTACAGCGTACTCGTGAAAAACGATTTTAAATATCTAATTCACATTTGGACACATGTATACGGAATTTAAATATCTTATTGCGTTACAATGTTAAGTTTACCGTTGTTTGAACTTGACAATACACGTCAGTGTCGTAGACTAGGCGAGGAGGGGTCGACAAGACACCGAGGGTAAATAGTCGTACAGTACGACATTTCAAATTTGAAATATTACTGATCAAATTATATTGCTTCTCAAACTTTAATGATCAATTTGATCAAAATGTTGATAAGGAAGAAATTTGGATGGCTAATCACTTTCGTTAGTGTTATATATATATATGAATGGAAAGAGGCTAAAGTTGGGACAAACTAAAGTTGGGACAAATCGGAGGTGATTTGACACCTCCCAGGTCTGCCCTTTCCGGCACGACTTTGTTTTTCGGCAAGGGCCTACTAATGGACTGCCACCCTCCGCCTCTCCCGTCCTCCGCCACCCGCGACGGGCCTCCTCCCCTCTCGACCTCCGCCACCCTCCTCCCCTCCCGTCCTCTGCCACCCTCACCTACCCCTGTAGCATTGAATGCGTAGTGAAGCGCGGGAGGTGAACTGAGACTTGAAGCATTGAATGCGGGTGGTGAAAATTCTATTCGTGAAGCGCGGGAGGGATAGTTCCCATTTCATTGTGAATTGGTGAAGCGCGCGGGAGGAGAAGGTAGATAACGATTTACCCAACAGCATCCGAAGCAAAAAACCTGCATCTTTGTCTTCAGGACCAGGCAAGAACAACGTTAGATGCATGACAACTATTGAAAGGAGCAGTGTGGGCCTCAAATGTAAAGGTTTCTTTTACCATAGGTTGATTAGTTGCATGTGAAGGATCATTTTATTTGTTTGCAAATTTGTCAATTATGTATGAGAAAATTTTGTTGATATTCCTCCATGGGAACTTTGGAATTCAAATAAAACGTAGAATACAGTGAAATTTAAAACATATTTCTTCCACTCCAATTCTAGTTCGATGAAATACTGCTCCCTGTTTCAAGGCTATATTTCTCGAAAGAAGGCTCCTCCTTGAAAAATCTATGATATTTTGGCTGCAATTACTCTGTGGAAAGCAAGTGCCAATGTAACAAAAAAAAACAGACAAATTGAGACCAAGGAGGAGGATTGTTAATGCCCCCCACTTATTGAACTGTGATCCCAACATGGCTCCTAGTCTTGTAGAAGGCATGTCTGGGAAATTAAAGCAGTCAGTTGTGAGGCTAAGTATACGGTTGAAGTAAAATAAGAGAAAGATCTTGCAAGAGAACGAATGAATACATTCTCAGAACTGCGAGGTCTATCTGTGTTTCTTCATCCCCCACTTAATGCTTCCTTCTATATACATACTCTGCATAAATTTACCTGAGGCAGCTCTGTTCAGAGAAGGTCTTGGTCAATCTTTACATTGTACATGACACACGAGAGTTGTCACCGAGAGAATCCAACCTGTACAGAGAGTTGGTTGTGGAGGATCCTACCTAACATGCTGAGTATATTGCTTTACACCCGCTGGAGTATTTCTAATGCTACTTGGTAAGGTTCTTGAATTTCTGGTCATTCAATCCTATCTACGTGAGGTTTTATCCTTTTCTTCTTGACTGTAATTTTAAGCATGAGCTTGCTTAACAATCCACTATAGAAAGTTTTTGCCACTTTTATGTGAGGCTAGGACACTTCTTTACATAGTTTGCTGCCTCCCATGCTTCTACTATATTTGTTGAGGGCTGTGATTGTTGGAGCAGTTGGGACTCCATATCAGGATGGGCTTTTCTTCTTTGATATTCATTTTCCATCTGAATATCCTGACGTACCACATGTAAGCGCTTAATTAGAACTGTTTGATTTTAAAGTGAATTTGAGAACAAGATTTGTTTTAACTTCAATATGGAGATCTCATAGTTTTGTTTTTAACTTCGATATGGAGGTCTCATTTTGCGTTCTGTTGGTTTTTAATTTTGTAGTTAGTACACTACCATTCTGGTGGGTTATGGTTGAATCCAAATCTGTCTGATAATGGGAAAGTTTGTCTGAGTCTTTTAAACATTTGGACAGGCAGAGGAAATGAAGTGGGGAACCTGTCATTATCAAACGTTCTACAAGTCCTTGTTTCCATTCAAGGACTGGTACTAAATGCTAACCCTTACTTTAATGAACCTAGATATGACAAACAGTTTGGTTCAGCTAAAGGGGAGAAGGAGTCTCTAGCCTACATAGAAAACTCCTTTCTCCTATCATGCAAGTCAATGTTGTACATACTACGCAGGCCTCCAAAGGTAGAATATGGGCATATTTTAGTTTATAATTATTTTGTTTTTAACCCTTTTCTTCTGAATCAATTTAAATCGAGTGACAGTTGTTTGTGCAACATTTTGAAATGTTTGTTAAAGAGAATTTTCAAAAACGCAGTCATTGTATTCTTCGTGCATGTGATGCGTATGTGAAAGGGGCTCAAGTTGGATCACTTTCAGAAGACTGTATGTTGCCATCAAATGTTGCAACAGAGTCTGAGAACAAGAGTACTAGTAATGTTGCAGCAGAGTCTGAGAACAAGAGTACTAGTTCTGCTGGCTTCAAGCTTATGATGCTTAAAATTGTTCCTAAACTTATTTAAGCCTTTAGTGAAATTGGAGTAGATTGCCAAGCATTTCAGCAGTCAATAGCCAAAGAATCTATAGGACTATGTGGACTGTAAGGTCATGTATAAATCATGAACAAATGCCATAAAAAATCTGATGCACTGGATTATTAATTGGTCGATGAATAAGCAGTATTTTTTTACAAAGGCTTTGTTGTATTTGGGATGTCAAGTTAGTGTGGCAGGAGTCATTGTATCCACAAATATACTGCAATATTTTTAAATTCTGAAACATGTTTGTCTATTTACCATGTTGTTCTTAATTATATATGGAATTGCAATGTGATTTTGCAAAAAGAAAAAAAATTGTTAAAATCCACACCCTCCTCCCCCTTGCCTCTATGTTGTTATTTTATCTTTTATTGCTTTCCTAACAAACCAGCCCCTTCCCAATAGTATAAAATACACTTTCATATTCTTATGGTCAAAGCAGTCTGGGAGTTGCTTCCTGCAAAAAATATAAATAAATGCAGAGCCTGTGAGCTGAGTTTGGCATCAGTGGAGGAGGCATTATTATGGCCAATAAGATATTTTTTTTATAAAATGTTGTTGTGCTTCATATTCTTGTGTTTGCTCCTTTTCTTCTTCTTTTCACTTCGACCAAGCTTCCTTAGCTTAGGTATGACATCCAACAACACCTTTGTTTCTATTTTATAAGTGAAGTCCATGGTTTCAATTTGATATTCTTTATACCTGTTGACGGGAAAGTTTATCCGGCCAACAGCAGGGGATCTCCTCGGTAAAAATTCCCAACTAGACTCTAAACCGTTTGGAGTAGGGATCCCGTCCGGGGCGTGGGTCCGACTACTGCTTAAGTCTCCTTTTCTTGGGTCTCAAAAGAACTCAATGAATCTGCAGACACACACTTATTCAAACGACACAAGATACATGATTGATGAGTTTAAACACGTATATAACACTATGCGTAGCGAGGCGAATAATAAGACATGAAGCCAAGAGAAATACTGTCAACAACATATCGTAAGGGTCATGCTTGCACGTTGTTCTAGCCACAGAAGAAACAATTCTTTATGGCAGGAACAACCTTCACTTTCTCAAATGTTTACGATGAAAATACAAATGTCAGTGAACAAAGTTATTAACATTCATTGGGGAAGCATAGATAAACTTAACATCATTAACACAAGTACATAGAAATATCATGCATGAATGATGCCATCAAAAGCACAACTTCATTAATCAAAAGATGTTTAAAATTGTATAAGAAATACTCATAGTGTTCGCACAACAAAACACATCAGATCCAAAAGGAGTTTGACAAGTATTTTCATTCATATGCAAAAGAGTGTTATACTTCTATATAATGCTTTCTAACTCTTTGAGTCTCAAAAGAAAATATCCTTTACATTCTTTCCGAAGGGAGTTTTATAGACCAAAATTTGCCCTTTGGGCTTCCTGAATTTTCGCCTCCCCAACTATTGAGCTGCCCTGCGACCTGGATGAGAGTTGTGACCTACGACCTACTGCCAAGTGTGACCTGTGACCTACTGCTATTTGATCACGAGGAGGTGCGTGCGATCGTGAGGTCAGGAGTATCAACTTGTTGTTCTCTGCGGAAGTTCTGCCATGCACGATAAACCGTCGCTATAGCGGAAATCAAGGGAACTTCTTCTCTCAACCAATGCAGACAATCCAAATCATTAGGAATTAAAGTTTCTCTTTTCTGCGTGACCAGGTTGGATAGCGAGGCCAGTTTGGTGTAGATCCAGACTGGTGTGACAATGAACTTCCTCAAGTTGTCCTGTGATGCTGCAAGATCGGAAGTGGCAGCGACTTGTTTGATGGGTTGCAAAAATGTCTGGATCTCCTGATCCACCTGTTCCCATGTCTTCTCCTTGCCCAATGCACCTAGCGATGGAATGTGATGTAAAGTGTGCATTGAATCGATGTCGCTGATCAGATGCTCGTATGCTGCCATCACCTTATCTAAGTCCTTAGACAGCTTATCTTTAGACTGGATTTTAATTCGGATTTGGACCTTGGCATCTTGTGTGTGGAACCAGTCTTTCTTTGGCAAGTTTTTGGGAGCCCTGGGGGTACCGGCCTGTCCATTCTATCATTCTATCTAAAGCGGCTGAGGCCTCCTTCAGCTGCTCGCTCCTCTGTTTAGTTTTTTCTTAGGCTCTTACCAAGGGGGCAACTGTTTGTTTTATAGTGAACATTTCCCCATAAACCCGTCTCATGGTGGCCTCTAATACATCCAGCTCTTTTCGGATGGTGAGCGGTACTTCGTTGATAGGGGCAGTTTTGTCTTGGAGCTGTTGGATCTCTTCCCTTAATGCTACCCTATCCCGCTCTGCCCTTGCCTCCCTCTGCTCTGCTTCTTGTAGCTTATTTTTTAGAGAGAGGATCTCTCTGCTCATTCTGTTTACATTCTCCTCCGTGGCTGCAACAAAAGCTGTGCTGGCCGATGCTATCATTACTGGGTTAGTCCTTGTGTCTAGGACTATATCATTCTCCATTGCGACTGTAGATGAGGTAGAAGGGTTTCATGCCAGGAATCTTCTTTTCTTCTGTCGGATCTTGAAGGAGAACTGATCATATGTGAGCCTGGTGAGATTGAATACTTCCTCTTCTTGCCCTTCGTAGGAACTCACATCGGAGAGTGTAGCGCGTGTACTGACTACAGGTACCTCAAGGGGTGGTAGCTCTGTTTGTGATCCTGCGCCTTGGGGCGATGCCTCGATGTTCTCTAGTATTCTATCCTCCTCTTATTTTCTTCTCTTTTCTTCTTCCTCTTTCTACGGACGCTCTACTTCAGCTTTTTCATGTTCTATTTTCCGCCTACGCTATTCTTCTGCCGCTGCTTCCTGTTCGGCTTTCCTTTTACGTTCGGCTGCTGTCGCTGTTGCCTGTTCTGCTTTCCTTTTGCGTTCAGCCTCCGCTGCCGCTTCTTGTTCTGCTTTCTTCTGGTGTTCGGCCTCCACTTGATCTAACTCTCTCTTGAGTTTCCGTTCCACCTCAGCCTCTGCCTCCTGTTTCTCCTTTTTTCTCTTGGTCTCTTCTGCCTGCTTCTTCTTCTGCTCTGACCTCTGGTTCCTTTTGTTATTTTCTTCATCTTCTTTCATCTTCTTCTCTATTTCTTGCTGGGCTTTGGCTTCTTGCTCTTTCTGCTGGGCAGTAGTGTTGTGCCCTATACTAGTTCGAGGCTTCTTAGCCTGAGAAGAAGAAGCGCCTCCTAATTCACAGCTTCTTTCTTCCAATGTTTGGTCATTTGGGTCTTCTTGATCAGACCACGCCCCCAGAGCGAGTTTCTTATCTGCATTATACCAGTTTCTTTTTTCATCTTCGCCTGGGCAGTCCGTGTGCTATTAGTTCCACTTGAACTTAGCCTGCTTACAATGATCAGGGACTATCCTCTCTGGGTCATATGTCGGGTGGTCCAATGACCCAAGGCGATAACTTTTCATCTCTTCCGCTTCTGCCTCTACCTCCCTGAAATATTTGATCATGTAGGTACCGATAGTGAGGGGTAGCGTAGGCCATGACTTCTTCTTTCCCTTAGTCAGGACCTTAGAGAAACCAGAAGTCATCTGGAAACAGACTTCTTGAATGAGCATTTTATCTGTGACATATCGGGGCATAGCATGGGGAGCCTTGTATGAACCAAAAAATCGAATGAATGTGTACTCGGCAAGTGGGAACCAATGCGCCAACTTGCCTAACGTCTCCTTGGCTCGCCAAGACATGCAAGGAGTGTCCTGGCCGAACAATTTTCTGTAGAGAGCTGGGATGAAAACTTGAGAGATCGGCTCTATGTCCTGCTTGTATCTGGAATCCCAAAATACCTTTGTCTCTAAGTGGATTAGGCGTGCCTTCTTTGGATCCCAGTTGTGCCACCATCCCTCAAAGTGGCACCTCGAACAAACAACATCCAACAAGTATGAGGCCATGTAGAATTCAGAAGGAAATCCATCATCCGGTACCAGTGCCGAGGATATGTTTGTTTGAAGAGAGACCACCAGTATGTTGGCCCAGTTGAACTGGGTGCCGTGGAAAGTGACATACTCCACTAGGGTTGCCCACGTACCGCTGAAGGTGGTGGCATCGGGGCGCCCGTACAATCTGCAAAGCATAGCAGCCACCAATTTATACACTTTCCTTAGGCCTGCCACTGGATATTCTTGATCCTTCTTGGCCTTGAATTTCTCAGGCTCCTCTCACCATCCTTTTAGAGTGTCTATTATGGGGACTGCATGGGCGATGGCCTAATCTTCTGTGAAGTCCTCCTCTCGTTCAGGCAATGCATAGTAAACTTGAGCATCCGAGCCTTTGAGAGTCGCAAAAGCCTTGCCTTCATAGTCCATGATTACCCACTTTTTGGGGCCAGTGTTATGTATAATCCATTCTATAACCTCCGCGCACGGGAATATAGCAGGGTGGGCAACTGCAAGATGGAGCCTTGAAATTTTGACCTGTATGTATGCTTGCCGGTCAGGGAGGTCCTCTGGGAATTCCTGTCGAGAAAACTCCTGGTACACTTGGTACCAACGCATGCTGTCCCCTTTGGAAAATGTGCACAGGGTGTCTCTGTAGATTAGGGGCGGGGACATTGGTATATCCATCTCTATGTCCTCTACTTCCAGGCTCTTGTTCTTTTTCTAAGGCACTGGAGGTCCCATGTCGCTTGAATCTTATGAGACAGGGACACACTCTAAGTCTGCTTCGAATTCACCTGTCATGTTCATGAAAGAGTCCCAGGACAAGAAAGATGCCATGATGATACAAACCTAGGTACAACTATTAATTATTTCAACTGGGGACACAGGAAGGGCTGAATTAGTGACCTGCGACTGGGTCGCAAGGTTGCAAAGGTCACGATGTTGAAATTCTCGAAGATTTTGTGACTTTACGACCTGGCGACCTTGCGACTAGGTCGCGAGGTCGCTGGGTCGCAAATTCTAGGAAGACTGACGGAAGTGCGACCTTGCGACTAGGTCGCGGGGTCGCTGGGTCGTAAATGCTAGGAAAACTGACGGGAGTGCAACTCTGCGACCTGCGACCGAGTCGCAGGGTCGCTAAGTTGCGAAGTCGCGTGAAAACAGAATGAAGGGCGATTTGCGACCTGGCGACTCAGCGACTGGGGTCGCAGGGTCGCATGGGTCGCAAGTCACGCTAGGGCTTGCCGGGGTTTTGGCGCGTGCCGCGTAAAGTCTAATTCCCTCTAACTTCAGAATTACAAGGCTAAGTGGGCCAAGACAGAGCAAGGGGAGAGATTTTGGGGCAAAAGACATGCCATAATGGTTTGGATGAGAAGCAGTGACAATGTTATCCAAGCAGGCTAAATGTCAGAGCAAAAGGGGGAGCCCTAAGTCTCAAATGATAAACAGGGGCCAAGAAAGAGGGAAATTTAAAGGCCAAGGTAGGGAAAAATAGGCAAGAAAATCATAAAAGGAAACAGCAGGAGGAAAACGACAACTTACCTGGGAAAATCGCGCTCCAGTCGACTTGTCAGAAGCGTTTTCTTTCTATCCGCTGAATGTGCATAATGCGACCTAGCGACCCTTCTATTTATAAAAAGGTTGCGCGTGTGGGCCATTAATGAGGTAGCTAGGAAAATCTATTGCAAACATCTTGATATAAAAATTACAACACCAAGAGAGTGTACAATTTAGGGAACAAGGGATATACAACATTTTTGCCAGTAGAATAAAGGTACTATCTTCTAAAATTCATGATGAACTTAAGCATTAATTCTATTGTTTGCTGTTATATCCAAGGATACTATAGAATTCATTCTAGATGAAATTCAAGCAACAAACTATGTGTTTTTTATTTCAACAATAAATTGTTGAGAAAAAGGAAAAGGAACAGAATTTATTTTGGAGATATCAGAGTGTAAGTGCACCTAGTTATGACCATACAAAAGGGCTTGATTATATGTCCAAATATTAAATATCACATGCTAGAGGTGGTTGCTATTCTTGGTACTCAAAGACATTTTGTTTAGACAGGTAGATGGATCGGCTCACTTGCCCCTTTACATCGAAGACTGGATTAATGGAAACCATTTTGTGTTATGTTGGGTTCATTCCGTTGACGATAAAATCTGTCCGGCCAATAGCAGGGGATCTCCCCGGTAAAAAGTCCCAATTAGACCTTGAACCGTTTGGAATAGGGATCCCGTCTGGGGTGTGGGTCCAGCTACCGCTGATTTCTCCTTTCTTTGGGTCTCGCTTAAACTCTATAAACCTGTGGATCCACACTTAATCAAATGATACAAGGCATATGATTGATGCATTAAATGTACATATAATACTATGAGTAGCAAGAGGAAATAATAAAGCATAAGTACCGAAGGAAGTGTTGTTAACAACACATCATTAGGGTCATGCTTGTAAACTATTCTGACCACAAAAGAAACAATTCCTTATGGCAAGAACACCCTTCACTTCCTAAAAGTTTTAAATGATAACACAAATGCTAATAAAAAAAGTCATCAACATTCATTAAGAAAGTGAAATGAACTCAACCACCATTAACATATTTTCAGCAAACTGTTATGAAATTGTGATATGAATTGAAGATACAGTTCCCCTAATCTAAAGATGTTCAGAAACTGAAAATATAATACTCAATAGTGCTCATACATATGTCAACACCAGATCCACAAAGGGATTTTTCAAAATGCTTGTATTCATGCTCAAATTGTATAATCCTGGTAATACAATGTACTCAGCTCGAGTCCCAAACAAAAGATCATTTACAATCTTCCCGAAGGAGTTTTATAGACCAAAACTTGCGCATTGGGCTTCCTGACTTTTCGCCTCCCCAACTGTTGAGCTGCCCTGCAACCTGCGACCCAGCTGCAAAGTGTGACCTGCGACCTACTGCCACCCGGTCATGGGGATATGTGTGTGATCCTGAGGTCAGGGGCATCAACTTGTTGTTCTCTGATGAAGTTCTGACACGCACGATAATCTGCCGCTATGGGGGAAATCAAAGGAACTTATTCTCTCAACCGATGTAGACACTCCAAGGCATTTGGGATTAAAGTTTCTCTTTTCTGCGTGACCAGGTTGGATAGGGAGGCGAGTTTGGTGTAGATCCAGACTGATGTGACAAGGAACTTTCCCAAGTTCTCCTGTGATGCCACAAGATCATAAGTGTCAGTGGCTTGTCTGATGGGTTACAAAAATGTCTGGATCTCCTGATCCACCTGTTCCCATGTCTTCTCCTCGCTTAATGCACCTAGTGATGGAATGTGATGTAGGACGTGCATTGAATTGATGCCGCTGATTAGATGCTCGTATGCGGCCATTACCTTATCTAGGTCCTTGGATAGCTTATCTTTAGACTGCATTTTAATCCGGATCTGGACCTTGGCATCTTGTGTGTGGATCCAGTCTTTCTTTGGCAGGTTTTCGGGAGCCTGGGGATACCGACCTATCCATTCTATCATCCTATCCAAATCTGTTGAGGCCTCCTTCAACTGCTCACTCCTCTACTTGGTCTCTGCTTGGGCTTTTACCAAAGGGGAAACTACTTGTTTTATAGTCAACATTTCCCCATAGACCTACCTCATGGTGACCTCTAATATATCCAGCTCTCTTCAGACAGTGAGCTGTACTTCGTTGATAGGGGAATTTTTGTCTTGGAGCTATTGAATCTCTTCCCTTAATGCTACCTTTTCCTACTCTGCCCTTGCCTCCCTTTGCTTGGCTTCTTGTAGCTTATTTTGTAGAGAGAGGATCTCTCTGTTCATTCTGTTTATTTCCTCAGTGACCGCAGTGAAGGCTGTCTTGGGCCACGATGCTATCATTAGGGTTAGTGTTAGTGTCTAGGACTATATCTTTCTCCATCACTATTTGTGGATGAGGCGGAAGGGTTTCGGGCCGGGCACCTTCTTTTCTCTGTCGGATCTTCAAGGAGAGCCGATGATATGCGAGCTTTGCTAACCAAAGGTTGAGTAGTTTGAGAAATTAGTTGATGCAAGCTGAGCAAATTCCAGAGTGTAATTCAAAGTGTTCAATTGGAATTTTATAGTAATGATTTAGCAGTGATTTCACTGTACATCCATAGGAAAACGATGAAAATGGAATAACAAATTCAGCCTTTCTGTAATTTCATTTGAGTAATATGGATTCTGCATTCAATGATTACTAATGCCAAATATTACATGTAGAGTCTGTAATTCAATGAAACAAACTTTGCTTACCTTGTTGGGACCTTGCTGCAGGGTTTCTTAATGTAGTGGATACTGACTTAGAAAATGATTCCAACATTTCAGAACAAAACATTTCAGAACAAATCATAGCAGTGGGCATGGCGAGTCCAATGACTGACAATATACAAGAATCATAGACTCACAGCCACTAGCAGAGAGTAACCTTTGTATTCCTTTACATAAAGGCAGGAAACCTATTGAAACTTGCTTTCAAATATATTTGGTAGAAGCCTAACTTGACTACAAAAGCTAAGAGCAAGCCATATCCATTCAAATTGATTCCCATTAACATATACCATCCATGTTAGGAATTTTCCCGAAATTTTCCCTTTTGTTTGGGAATGATGTTATGGTTTATCTTAGTTGCTTGAAAAAAGTGGGAATTTCCATTTGGGTAGGGAATGGTGTTCTGGTTTATCTTAGTTGCTTGAAAGCAGTGGGAATTTCCCTCTGAGTAGCGAATGGTGTTCTAGTTTATCTTGGTTACTTGAAAATAGTGAACAGTGTATCATTTGCATTTTACCAAATTTCATTTTCTATGGTATAATTCTTCATCTCAGCAGCTTGCCCACATGGCTATCAATATTTTATGAGAAGAAAGGTAACATCCAAAGGACACATTCAAAGCAGTTTAAGCTATACAAGGAATGGGGAAAAAAATGTACTATCTTCTCTTTTTGTTGTTGGTTGTAATAATTACCTATTTTGATGGAGAGGAAAAAGGGCTTCATTACTACTACTCTAATATGTTAGTTGTTTGTAAGTTGTCTGATCCTTCCTTTCTATGTTGTGGTTTATGTAGTTATAGAGGGTCAAATCTTCAAACATAGGTGATAGACTACGCAAAGCAATAAGAGCTCTCCACTTCCAGGCGTTGTAGGAAATCAATTCTTCTTCAGATGACAGCAAATTGGAATCAGAAGTCAGGGACAAGAAATTCCAGGTTCCAGGTTCTAAACATAGTTGAAAAGAAGAGTGAAAATGAGGGAAAATAAAGGTTGCAAGGAAAGCGCCAAGGCCACTATGGTTGCTATCCCTCTTTCACCAGGGCCACTTGGATGAAAATGCCATTGGGCGTATTTTTTCAAGTTTATATTGTTGGATGGATTTATGTTTCCATTCTAGATTTGGATAAAACTTTTCTAATAGATGTTATAAATAATGTGTGAAGGATTGCAAGGAAAGCGTCGATATCATGAGTTATTTGAACTGCAGTTATCAGGATCCTTTGCCAGATGATGAAGTCAATTAGAAAAATACATTTTTCAGATAGAAACTATATAGTATTTTAAGATCCATAATATCCATAAAAATGTACAAAATTTTAAGATCCATATTATCCGAGAAAGAAACCATATAGTATTACAAACTTGGTATGCTACAATTTTCTAAACAAGGTATATCCCCATTGACAACATTATGTGTATTGCATGTCGAGCTCTCGAACTGGGAATCAAAATACATTTGGCTCAACACCTTCAAGGCATGTCAAATGTCAAGGATGTCACACCCCTGCAAACATTTAGACACTACATTAACAAAATGTATAACATCCAATACACACGTTTAAGAGACAATTAATATGGAAGATATGGCAAAAAACCTGGCATATAACTGATTGGGTAGTTTTTGAGCAACAAAGCATGCTCCAGTGGAGGATGGTCCATAGGAGAAGCTCTTGCAGCTTTAAGATAACAATGCAATTTTCATAAAATAAATTAATGGCATGTAAAGTAACAAAAACATCATAAAATTGACTACATGAATTAAGAGTCTAAACATGCTGATGTCATCACTTTATGGAACTTACCTGAGTCAATATAGGATGCGTTGTTGGAACGAGGACGACCTCGCTTGTTGAGATGTGGAAACTGAAATGGTTCGTCATTGGATGCATGGACATTCAAATCAATTTCCAAGCTGCCACTTTGTTTTTCTCTTTTTTTTCTTTTTCTTTTTAGGGCTAAGAAAACTCTTCTTTATCTTCAAAGATGAGTCATAAGCACCCACACTAAGGGTGAAGTCATAGTCCATAATATGAAGATCCTTAGCATCATCCAACATTTTTTTAAACAAACCTATCAACTGTTTTGTCTTGCTCGAAGTAGCAGGAGGGTCGAAGTAGCAGGAGGGCTATTCCTCAACAGGTCTATGTAGTCAAACAACTCCTCTCTATCTAGCTGAAGTTCTTCAACATTTGGATCTACATTGTTATCAACCATGATATTTGTGTTGACATTTGTATCGAGGTTTGACTCCTCCATATCTATCTCAGGAGGGGCATTGAATGTATTGGTTATGAGATCATGATCCATTAAAGAATCGAAATTCATTGTAGCGGAATACAACCAACCCACCTTTATTGCATGCTTGCAAACATTGCCACGAATAGACCATGGGAAATCACAGGTGAAAAAAATTGTGCAATGCCAAGTGATAAGATATCGCACATCAGCTATAATTTGACTCTTCACCCAATAAGCATGAGATAGGCTCTCATGAGGGCTGCATTCACTATCTGGAATTCTTAGCTTTCTCAATTGATGATTCAAGTTGCCGCTCTTTCTTGTGGTTGTTCAAATATCCTTGTTTTTTCAAAATTTCCTTGAATCGATAACATGGTTCAACGGTTGTGAGAAGAGTATAAAATATCCAATCCATCCCGCGAGCACATTTCTTTCTATGATCAGAGAGAAAAGCAGTCTTGAGATAAGAGTGATATGATTCCACGACATTATTTGTCTCCTGATTTGCATGAGGAAACTCTCGGCATCCTTTAACCCACATCCCTACATGTAAAAACTCAATTAGTAAATATATATTATCTTTATGGACCAAAAAAATAATAAACACAAGAAAGAGTATGTGCACTTACTAAACTTATCACCGACAACCCAATTCTTGTGGAAATAGTCCAAAAACTTCACCTCAGTTGCAAATTTAGTGAAAAATTCATTTATTGCAGTAGTCACTTCATCGTTCGAACAATTTTTCATGATATGGCCTAGCTCATTGAACATCTCTTTTCCTTTTTCTGTAGTACTGGCTAACCTATTAACATTTTTGAGCCATGCCCTCCTTACATGCCAAACACACAATATTACTTCACACCTGGTGATGTTCCTGCCATATATAATTCATTTTAAGTGAGAAATATTTAGATTGAATACAAGTTGCAATGTGAAATAAGAAGACTGAGTTTACCTCAAAGCAACAATTTCAGCCAATGCATCATCAACCATGAAGGCATTGACCTTCCAATCATGACGAAGCTGATAACACCTATGCATTAGGTGCTCCAACCATAGTGATATATCATGTGATGTATTACGTGACATCACCACCCATGCAACAGGAACTCCACTATGTTGCTCGTCAAACGCAACGAGTGTGTAGAACTGATACTATCATATTAAAAAAAAATTGAAGTTAGTTTTAAACCATTAATCATATTGATTGATTACAATCAAAATTGTTTCACTAAATGAATCCTTGGAACAATACTAACCCCATATTTATTTGTGTTTAATGTTGAATCCATGCCTATTAAGCTATTATGGGATAGCTTAACCATATTCTCCAACATCCATTTTGTCTGTATTCCAGCTATAAAAGGAACATTTTCACCATTCGGCTTTTGGTAAAAGAAGAAATCAGTTTGGTTTTTTGCATACCAAAGGTTCACACTCATTTCATCTTTTTTATGAAGTTTGATAATTTCCTTTCATAAGACGATTATATATGTTTACGACATCTTTTCTGCATAAGGAAAAATCCCTATCTCAATCCCTGGAATCTATGTCAATATATTTTTGAATATGCATTTTACAAACTGATTCAATTGGCACTTGTAGAAAAAAACAACTTTCAACATAAGAAACCATGTCCCTTGAAAGTCTTGGCTTATGCAGAGACCTAGCATCACCTGAAATGCCATTTTTTCCATGACAGGGCCATCCTTCCCCATCTTCATGATCATACATGTTGTATGTTATTATTGCTATCTGAGGGCTTTGAGCCAAAACCTTCACGATAAAATAACATTGACAGCCCCTCTTCTTCACAAATCTCTTATTTCGTGTGCTTGTACATTTTTCTCTATTGTCCTCTGGACCATATGAGCAAGCATAACTACATAACAAATTTTAAGACGTAAAAATATCTGACAAATAATAAAGAACTATTAATACCAACATCTAAAGAAGGCATCTCTAAAATACTTACAATTCCCATCGCAGGGTAACACTACCCCTTAAGCTTGGATTTTTGGTTAAGCCTGAAGTTTTGGCCTTTCGTCGGGAAAGGTACATGGAGCCTCGGGATTCATTTCTTCTCCTTTAATGAAGTCATCCACTCTATGTAGAGGAATTTTTGCAACTCGATTAAAACTCATGTTGGTCTTAGATACTTCAGACTATACCAAATCTTTACCAGAAAAAATATCATTTTATCTTTAGGGTTTTGCACCTCAAGGCCTATTAAAGCCTGCCATTTCTTTGCCATTTTGATTTAAAATATGCAAAATTTAAGAAAACATATTAGGAAACATTTACAAGTAATGTCCAGGGATAATTTTATTTTTGTTTTTCCTCTCCAAATAAATTGTAGCAAAGAAAAATCTATTGCAAACATCTTGATATAAAAATTACAACACGAAGAGAGTGTACAATTTAGGGAACGAGGGATATACAACATTCTTGCCAGTAGAATAAAGGTACTATCTTCTAAGCATTAATTCTGTTGTTTGCTGTTATATCCAAGGATACTACAGAATTCATTCTAGATGAAATTCAAACAACAAACTATGTGTTTTTTATTTCAACAATAAATTGTTGAGCAAAAGGAAAAGGAACAGAATTTAGTTTGGAGATATCAGAGTGTAAGTGCACCTAGTTATGACCATACAAAAGGGCTTGATTATATGTACAAATATTAAATAACACATGCCAGAGGTGGTTGCTATTCTTGGTACTCAAAGACATTTTGTTTAGACAAGTAGATGGATAGGCTCACTTGCCCCTTTACATCGAAGACTGGATTAATGGCAACCATTTTGTGTTATGTTGGGTTCATTCTGTTGATGGGAAAATCTGTTCGGCCAACAGTAGGGGATCTCCCCAGTAAAAATTCCCAATTAGACCTTGAACCGTTTGGAATAGGGATCCCGTCCGGGGTGTGGGTCCGGCTACCACTGATTTCTCCTTTCTTTGGGTCTCACTTAAACTCTATAAACCTGTGGATACACACTTAATCAAATGATACAAGGCATATTATTGATGCATTAAATGTACATATAACACTATAAGTAGCAAGAGGAAATAATAAAGCATAAGTACCGAAGGAAGTGTTGTTAACAACACATCATTAGGGTCATGCTTGTAAACTATTCTGACCACAAAAGAAACAATTCCTTATGGCAAGAACACCCTTCACTTCCTAAAAGTTTTAAATGATAACACAAATGCTAATAAACAAAGTCATCAACATTCATTAAGAAAGTGAAATGAACTCAACCACCATTAACATATATTCAACAAACTGTTATGCAATTGTGATATGAATTGAAGATACAGTTCCCTTGATCTAAAGATGTTCAGAAACTGAAAATATAATACTCAATAGTGCTCATACATATGTCAACACCAGATCCACAAAGGGATTTTTTAAAATGCTTGTATTCATGCTCAAATTGTATAATCCTGGTAATACAATGTACTCAGCTCGAGTTCCAAACAAAAGATCATTTACAATCTTCCCGAAGGAAGTTTTATAGACCAAAACTTGCCCTTTGGGCTTCCTGACTTTTCGCCTCCCCAACTGTTGAGCTTCCCTGCGACCTGAATGAGGGTTGCGACCTGCGACCTATTTCCAAGTGCGACCTGCTACCTACTGCCACCCGATCATGAGGATGTGCACGCGATCATGAGGTCAGGGGCATCAACTTATTGCTCTCTGAGGAAGTTCTGCCACGCACGATAATCTGCTGCTATGGGGGAAATCAAAGGAACTTCTTCTCTCAATCGATGTAGACACTCCAAGGCATTTTGGATTAAAGTATCTTTTTTGCGTGACCAGGTTGGATAGGGAGGTGATTTTGGTGTAGATCTAGACTGGTGTGACAAGGAACTGGCTCAAGTTCTCCTGTGATGCCACAAGATCAGAAGTGTCAGCGGCTTGTCTGATGGGTTGCAAAAATGTCTGGATCTCCTGATCCACCTGTTCCCATGTCTTCTCCTCGCTCAATGCACCCAGCGATGGAATGTGATGTAGGACGTGCATTGAATTGATGCCGCTGATTAGATGCTCGTATGCGGCCATTACTTTATCTAGGTCCTTGGACAGCTTATCTTTAGACTGCATTTTAATCCGGATCTGGACCTTGGCATCTTGTGTGTGGATACAGTCTTTCTTTAGCAGGTTTTCGGGAGCCTGGGGGTACCGGCCTATCCATTCTATCATCCTATCCAAAGCTGCTGAGGCCTCCTTCAACTGCTCGCTCCTCTGCTTGGCCTCTGCTTGGGATTTTACCAAAGGGGCAACTGTTTGTTTTATAGTCAACATTTCCCCATAGACCTGCCTCATGGTGACCTCTAATATATCCAGCTCTCTTCGGACAGTGAGTGGTACTTCATTGATAGGGGTAGTTTTGTCTTGGAGTTGTTGAATCTCTTCCCTTAATGCTACCTTTCCCTGCTCTGCCCTTGCCTCCCTTTACTCGGCTTCTTGTAGCTTATTTTGTAGAGAGAGGATATATTTGTTCATTCTGTTTACATTTTCCTCTGTGGCCGCGGCGAAGGCTGTGCCGACCGATGCTATCATTACTGGGTTAGTCCTAGTGTCTAGGACTGTATCTTTCTCCATCGCCGCTGTGGATGAGGCAGAAGGGTTTCGGGCCAAGCACCTTCTTTTCTCCTGTCGAATCTTGAAGGAGAACTGATCATATGTGAGCCTGGTAAGATTGAACACTTCCTCTTCTTGCTTTTCGTAGGAACTCACATCAGAGAGTGTAGCGCATGTATTGATTATAGGCACTTCGATGGGTTGTAGCTCCGTTTGTGATTCTACACCTTGGGGAGATGTCTCAATGTCCTCTAGTATTCTATCCTCCTCTTCTTTTCTTTTCTTTTCTTCCTCTTCTTTCCACAGCTGCTCTACTTCTGCCGCTTCTTCCTATTTGGCTTTTCTCTTACGTTCAACTGCTGCTGCTGCTGCCTGTTCTACTTTTCTCTTGCGTTCGGCTTCTGCTGTCGCTTCCTGTTTTTCTTTCCTCTGGTGTTCGGCCTCCACTTGATCTAACTCTCTTTTGAGTTGTCGTTCCGCTTCAGCCTCTGCTTCCTGTTCCTCCTTTTTCTTCTTGGCCTCTTCTGCCTGCTTCTTCTTCTTCTCTGACCTCAGGGTCATCTTGCGCTTTTCTTCTTCCTCCTTCATCTTCTTTTCTGTTTCGTGTTGGGCTTTGGCTTCCTGCTCTTTCTGCTGGGTAGTAGTGTTGTGCCCTGTACTGGTTCGAGCCTTCTTAGCCTGAGAAGAAGAAGCGCCTCCTAATTCACGGCTTATTTCCTCCAATGTGAGGTCATATGGATCTTCTTGATCAGACCACGCCCCCGGGGCAAGTTGCCTGTCCGCGTTATACCAGTTTCTTTTTTCATCTTCGCTCGGACATTCAGTGTGCTGATAGTTCCATTTGAACTTAGCCCGCTTACAGTGATCAGGGACTATCCTGTCTTGATCATATGTCCGGTGGTCCAATGGCCGTACGCAATAACTTCTCATCTCTTCTGCTTCTGCCTCTACCTCCCTGAAATCTTTGATTGTGTAGGTACCGATAGTGAGAGGTAGTGTAGGCCATGGCTTATTTTTTCCCTTAGTCAGGACCTTAGAGAAACCGAACGTCATCTGGAAACAGACTTCTTGAATGAGCATTTTATCTGTAACATATCGGGGCATAGCACGGGGAGCCTTGTACGAACCAAAGACTCGAATGAATGTGTATTTGGTAAGTGGGAACCAATGTGCCACCTTGCCTAACATCTCCATGGCTCGCCAAGACATGCAGGGAGTGTCCTGGCCGAACAATTTTATGTAAAGAGCCGGGATGAAGACTTGAGAGATCGGCTCTATGTCCTTCTTGTACCTGGAATCCCAAAATACCTTTGTCTCTAGGTGGATTGGGCATGCCTGCTCTGGATCCCAGTTGTGCACCCATCCCTCGAAGTGGCACCTTGAACAAATAGCATCCAAAAAGTAAGAGGCCATGTAGAATTCAGAAGGATATCCATCATCCAGTACCAATGCCGAGGATATGTTTGTTTGAAGAGAGACCACCAGTATGTTGGTCCAATTGAACCGGGTGCCGTGGACAGTGACATACTCCATTAGGGTTGCCCACGTACCGCTGAAGGTGGTGGCATCGGGGCGCCCGTACAATCTGCAAAGCATAGCGGCCACCAATTTATACACTTTCCTTAGGCCTGCCACTAGATATTCTTGATCCTTCTTGGCCTTGAATTTCTCGGGCTCCTCCCACCATCCTTTTAGAGTGTCTATTATGGGGACTGCATGGGCTTTGGCCCAATCTCATGTGAAGTCCTCCTCTCGTTCGGGCAATGCGTAGTAAACGTGAACGTCCGAGCCTTTGAGAGTCGTGAAACCTTTGCCTTCAAAGTCCCTGATTACCCACTTTTTTGGGTCGGTGTTTTGTATAATCCATTCAATGACCTTCGCGCATGGGAATATAGTGGGGTGGGCACCTGCATGATGGAGCCATGACCTTTTGACTTGTATGTATGCTTGTTGGTTAGGGAGGTCCTCTGGGAATTCTATCTTAGCAAATTCCTGGTTCACTTGATACCACCGCATGTTGTCCCCTTTTGCAAATGTGCACAAGGTGTCTCTGTAGATCGAGGGTGGGGACATCGGTATATCCATCTCTATGTCCTCTGCTTCCAGGCTCTTATTCTTTTTTCGGGCCACTGGAGGTCCCATGTCGCTTCAAATATGAGGAGACGGGAACACACTCTAAGTCTGCTTCGAATTCACCTGTCATGTTCATGAAAGAGACCCAGGATAAGAAAGATGCCATGATAATACAAGCCTAGGTACAGTTATTAGTTTTTCCAATTATAGACACAGGAAGGGCTAAATTAGCGACCTGCGACTAGGTCGCAGGGTCACAAAAGTCGCAATGTTGAAACTCTCAAAGGGTTTGCGACTTTGCGACCTTGCAACCAAGTCGCGAGGTCGTTGGGTCGCAAATTTTATGAAGACTGATGGAAGTGCGACCTTGCGACCAGGTCGCGAGGTCGCTAAGTCTCAAATTCTAGGAAAATCGATGGAAGTACGACTCTGCGACTTGCGACCAGGTCACAGGGTCGCGAAGTCGCGAAGTCGCGTGAAAGTAGAACGAAGGACGAATGTGACCTGGCGACTCAGCGATTGGGGTCGCAGGGTCGCAAGTCGCACTTCATCCATTGATTGAGTGAAAGAATTTAGAACCATTGTAAATATGGAGATGTACCCAAAAAGGCAGCAGGAAAAATCTTATGGCTGATTTTTTGTGTTTTTCATTTTTGTGAAATAGTATGTATGAAAGCACAACAGTAATAAATAAACTAAAAAGGAAAGAAGCAACGATTTGAAAAATAATCAAGTAGAGAAATTCTGGTAAACTTTATTAATCACTAGAAGTGCTGCAGCATGAGTACAATTATATGATTTAAAGATCACAATGGACTCAAAGCAATCAGCAGAACAAACTGCTACAAAATCCCAAGAGTTTAAAATCTTGGATTATTAGCTTCATTAAAATTTCTGGCTGGATTTCAGGCAAAATTGACCAGAAAATCTTCCTAGAAAAGGTGCCAAAAGGTTGACTCATTAGACTATGCCGAAATATTGGATGAAAACAATGAAGATTGGATGCCTGTAAACAACGTAGAATTATGTGCAATGTTAGCAGGGCTTGTACTTTAAAGGTAGAAAATACCATGAGAATCTATACAAAGGGCATGAAATCTATGACGACAAGGAAGGATCCATAATTTTTCCAGCCGTATAGTATTCAATATATATAACACAAGTTTATGATGTGCAATTGTTGCCAGAAACATGATTGAATATCATGCTTGGAAATGCTTTCACTTGCTAACAAGTCATACCAATTAACTGGTCAGGTCCCAACCATCCATGTCTAACTAGTTGGAATCAATGTTTACATGCAAAAACACACATTGCAAGCACAACAGCCACAACAACCAGTGAGGCAAAAGAAATTACCATTTTTTTCCACAAAGTACTATTGGGAGGGGAATAATCCAACATTCTATGTTTGAATCTTCAGCTTATTTTAGAAGAACATGACCTGTTGCTTTAGAGACAAACATTGGATAATAGCATATATAGTCATTCCCTCAGAATTTCCATTGTTGTAACCAAGTCAATGATATCTTAGGGGTGGCAGGAGCCAGGGGGTTAATATACTACCCTGGAGGAAAAAGAAATTAAGAGTAGAACGCCAGTGAATAAGTTAACACTCTGTCAACCTCACCAGAGAACCAATTTACCAATTACCAATTTACCTTCTCCATACTGTTATAGGCTGACAGGAAAAAGCAAGCAGTTGCTAGTGGTTTGCTAGAAATCCAGGCATATATAATCTTCTACACTGAAACTTAACACACTTCAAAAGTATAACAACAAATATAATTCAAGAATATAACAACAAATATAACAAAATACATCAAAGTTGTTTTTATGGGGTTTTGTTTGTTTTTTTCGAAAAACAGTAGAATTAGGACCAACATTTGGGTTTTATTTATTTCTTCCACCCAGAAGCAGATGACAACCAACACACTCACTACTTCCCATGAACTGTAAATCCTAAGTGTCACTTTTAGTAATTTGTCTTATAGTGAGTTGTCCTTATTAACCTGGTCTCTAATAGTATTTGAGGTTATATTTGTAAATCTGTTTTCTACTGGCACTTATAATTTATAATTCCTTCTAGTCATTCAATTAGAAGTGGCCCATTCCTATAAAGACCTCCATTCCATAATGGTAGTCAATCATGTCTTTCTGTTGTAGATTCCTAGCCAGAAAAAATCTAACATCAATAAAAATGGATACTAAAGAGAGTTTGTTTTCTAAACCTAAAATTTAGCCCTAAAATTTGAATTCATAAGTTTTAAGTGTACAAGTCATAAACAGTCTACCTGTTTGCATAGAAATGCTTACACAGCAGTTGATATAATTGTATACATAATATACTTGGTTCTATTATACGCAATATCAGGCAGATTACTTATTTGTTTGGTAAATTTAAACAGAGTAGAAAACAAATTTTGATTGAACAGGAAACACAACTTGTATTTCTCTGAGCAAGCTTTTGTCTCAGAGTTGCTCTTAGTATTTCTGTTTTAGTTATCCTCACATTTGCTCTATCTCTACCCCACATCACGGCATTCAAATAAGGGGATGGCGTGGACCTTCTAAGCCATGGCCAGATAATTTCAGATTATGATCACGGTGATAAGTTAAACAAAACTTTGGACTCATGGCTTGGAAACGCAGGGAAAACAACATGAAAAAACATGATACAGAAAGGATTTCATTGAAAGGATGGCATCTAATTCTTCTGGCCTTTAATTTGAGTCGATACCAAAACATTTTGCCAGCTCTTATGCAGAAACATAGCATCAACCGCAGGAAATAAAGAATACAATTAACTCAATCTCAGGAAAATTGAAAAATAAGTATTGAGAAACTTTTTTCCATGCTCAGATATGCTGAAAGAATATGTCGGTATTTGTCCATGTCTTGCATCCTGATATCTTGCCACAATGATTTTTGGTTCAAGACTACCCACCTGGGAAACAGAAACTCACACGATAATTGGATTTAGTCGCCTACCCAACTTCAGAGAATCCAATTGTTTGACAGCCTCTCATGAGTAATTCAAATAGTGCGAGCCCACTGATTCAACGAGGATTGATAACAAATGGTTCTTCCCTGGTCTTGAAATCAAAGATGCAGGTTTTTTTCTCCTCCCACGCGCTTCACCAATTCGCAATGAAATGGCAACTATCCCTCCCGCTCTTCATGAATAGAATTTTCACCACCCGCATTCAATGCTTTAGGGGTTAGTTCACCTCCCACACTTCACGAATAGACCCGCATTCAATTCTTCAGGGGTTAGTTCACCTCCCGCGCTTCACGACGCATTCAATGCTACAGGGGTAGGTGAGGGTCGCAGAGGACGGGAGGGGAGGAGGCCCGTCATGGGTGGCGGAGGACAGGAGGGGCGGAGGGTGGCGGAGCGTTAGTGGGAACTTGCAGAAAAACTTTGTCATGCCGGGAAGGGCAGACCGGAGGTGTCAAATCACCTCCAGTTTGTCCCAGCTTTAGCCTCTTTCGTCGATGGCTTCTCAAGCACGCGATCAGAAAATCACAATGGTACAGAGCATAGATATGGTCGGTGGTGAAACTGGAGACTCAATGCAACTCCAATTACTCCAACATGAACTGTATCGCATCTGCATCCGCCATCGAACGCATAGACATATCGATCATCCCTCAGGTACAGAGTTTAAAATTAAATCCATTCTACATTCCTGTTTCGCTGAATTGTAAGTTTTTTCTCCTAAATTTGTCAATGAACTCTTTTTACCCTGTCATGGTATTCTTGGCCCAGCCCTAGATCTTTCTGTGCTTCAAGCGGTGGTGGAACTGGAACTTCAATGGAGGGACAAATATCAAAGCAACTCTAATTACTCTTAAGCGGATGTGGAACTGGAACTAAAATGGCGGGCCAAACATCAATATAACTCCAATTACTCTACCATCCATCCGCCAAAACTACACACATATCGATAACCCCTCAACTCGACACACACCATCAAAGTCTAGGCAGGCAGCACACTTGATCAAACCCTCTCAGCTTCAGTGTTTCCTTAAGGTACTCAGTTAATCTTTGACTTATTTTTATGCCTTTTGTTTTCTGTTATTCTTAGTTCTTCCATTTTCTATCATTGCGGAAAATAAATTTTCAATTCTCATTTTAGGCATATGAAAGGAAAGGGAAGGGAAGGGAGCCACAAAGGTGGGGAGCAGAGCAATAGGAGTAGCGGTCTGTGAAATAGATTTGTGTTTGCTCCTCGACTGTAAGGTAAGCCATGACCAACTATTATGTTTAGGGTTTGAGTTCTTTTTTCTCAATATGTAATATCATGCATGAATGCCATTTCCCCTGTTGTTCTTGTCTCCTATTGCCATGCCATTTTTCGAAATTGTTTTATCGTTTTAGTTCATGCAACACAGAGGTAAAGTGTTTATCTAATTTAGAGAAAGCTGGAGTGAGTTACTTCTTTCTTGGGGAAGAATAAGCGTTAGGGAAACCGGAGTGAGTTATTTCTTTCTTTGTGAATAAGAAGCTGCATGTTGGAATTTGGAATTTGAAGGTCTTTCAATGGTAGAAAACGATAATATAAGTGCAGAAATAAAAAGTGGTTTTGTATCCTAAAAACTTTCTTAGTTGTAGTAGTTCCCAATCCAATCTCCACCTCATCTCTTTTCATAAGAGATTATTGTTGTGGATAACCCCTGCTCTATTTTCAAATCAATTTTTATATATATCAGTCATGTAACGAAATGTTTTCTCTACTATAATTTAGTCTTTTCAGTGGTTTTTTTCCAATTGTTGCAACTCCTACATACCATCAAGTTACTTATTTCTTGGGGAAGAAGAAGCGTTAGGGAAACCAGAGTGAGTTATTTTTTTCTTTGGGAATAAGAAGCTACTTGTCGGCATTTTGGAATTTAAAGGTCTTTCAATGGGAGAAAACGATAATAATAAGTGCAGAAATACAGAGTGGTTTTATATCCTAAAACCTTGCTTAGTTGTAGTAGTTCCCAATCCAATCTCCACCTCATCTCTTTTCATAACCTTTCTTAGTTTTAGTATTTCCCAATCCAATCTCCACCTCATCTCTTTTCATAGGAGATTATTGCTGTGGATAACCCTTGCTCTGTTTTCAAATCAATTGTTATATATATCAGTCATGTAATGAAATATTTTCTCTACTATAATTTAGTCTTTTCAGTGGTTTTTTTTCCAATTCTTGCAACTCCTACATACCATCGAGTTACTTCTTTCTTGGGGAAGAAGAAGCGTTAGGGAAACCAGAGTGAGTTATTTCTTTCTTTGGGAATAAGAAGCTCTTCTTGTTGGCATTTTGGAATTTGAAGTTCTTTCAATGGGAGAAAACGATAATAATAAGTGCAGAAATACGGAGTGGTTTTGTATCCTAAAACCTTGCTTAGTTGTAGTAGTTCCCAATCCAATCTCCACCTCATCTCTTTTCATACGAGATTATTGCTGTGGATAACCCTTGCTCTGTTTTCAAATCAATTGTTATATATATCAGTCATGTAATGAAATATTTTCTCTACTATAATTTATTCTTTTCCGTGGCTTTTTTTTCCGATTCTTGCAACTCCTACATATCATCGTCCCATTTTCGATTCGATTCTGGAAGCGTCCACAAACCATAAAATGTTTAATGTAGTGGCTTCAAAACTTTCAAGTCTAGTGGCTAGCCCATCCACAAACCATAAAATGTTCAATGTAGTGGCTTCAAAAATTTCAAGTCTAGTGGCTAGCCCATCCACAAACCATAAAATGTTCAATGTAGTGGCTTCAAAACTTTCAATTCTAGTGGCTAGCCGGTTCGATGAATAAATTTTTCCATGATTTTCCCCTTCCCCTTTCGTCCATTAGAATGAAAGGTTGTGGCTAGCCCATCCACAAACCATAAAATGTTCAATGTAGTGGCTTCAAAACTTTCAAGTCTAGTGGCTAGCCCATTCGATGAGTAAATTCATCTGTGATTTGCCCCTTCCCCTTTCATCCATTGGAATGAAAGGTTTTGAAGGACATAGGAGTAAGAACCTCACAAAGATATTGCTCCTTTATATATAGGAGTAAAGAAAATTTTCCTTTGTGATATGATATTGAAAGTTCTGTGCATGATATTGTGGAAGATTTTTGTATCTTAATTTTAGAGGATTGCTGGATCACAATTGCTATGTAAGTTAGTTATTGTGAACGTTGAATTTCTGACAATATTAGTAAGAAGGAAGAACCTCATAAAGATAATGCTCCTTTATATATTGGAGTAAAGAAATTATTCCGTGACATGACTCTGAAAGTTTTTTCCATGATATTGTGGAAGATTGTTGTATCAAAATATAGAGAATTGCTGGATCACACTTGTTATGTAAGTTAATTATTGTGAATGTTGAATTAAATACATTATTAGTAATGCATTTATCATAAACTCGAGAGAAATTGTTTTGGTAAGTATTAAACCATACTAAGTACCACAATGGAATAGTGGACAAAAGGGAATAGAGAGAAAAGATTCATATAAGGGGACTGGGTTTCAAAAAAGTTGGCATGTTGCTTACCAACTAATTGGTAATGATCATCACCTACTACGTTTATGACAACGAACATAAAATTTAGGGGTTACTTTCTCTATTTTATAAGAGATTCTCATATTAGCTACAATACCTTTGTGACCATAGTTAATAATCTTCCCCATAGAAGAGTAAGATAGGTTATAGTGGAAGACATCTTGAAAGCACCCTCGCATGCATATAGAAGAGCTAGAAGAAGCAATTTATCAAGCACTACCAGTAACCAAGGTAGTAGCACCAAAAACATGTTACACAAGTACAACCTCTCCAAGATAGCTGGAGAGATACAGAGTGGGATTCAGTTTCTCTCTGTCTCTTGCCAGCCTAACTATTTCTTACCACCTAGTAGTACTATCTCTAACTCACTGAACGGTGTAGCCTAAAACCTTTCTAACTCACTGAACAACTTGGCTTGCCACCTTGATTTCCGCTTATCTTAACCACTGTAGGTTTGAACGTATGATGTTATATAAGATATTCACTAGCTACCCGAACCAAGCTTATCATGTGAGCCATGGCTTGTTATCGTACTCATGGGTAATAAATAGATAGGGTCCAGACCTCGTGCTATTGTTGGGCTGGTCATCACCCCGACCTTGCTAGCTAGTTCTTGGGCACCTGCTTCCACCTCACTCAAGCACGAACTTACACGAACTTCACTTCGTGCGATTACTGAATACTAAATTTATGACAATGAACATATAATTTAGGGGTTACTTTCTCTATTTTATAAGATATTATCGTATTAGCTATAATACCTTTGTGACCATAGTTAATATTAGTTTAATCCCAAAATGCCTTTGAAAATGCAGGATTAAGAAAACAAGCCACGTGAACACTAGGAGAGATGATGGTGTGGTTCTTAGGATTGAAACATTTGCATATAAAGCAAGTAATTAGTGAAGCAATATTCATTCAAGGTGTTTAACAACTTGAATTAACCCTAAAGACTCTGTGCTTGAATTAACCCTAAAGACTTTGTGGTTTTTGGAATCCTAATCTCTTTCTTCAAAGTATTATTGATCTACTTTTCGTTTGATCATAAAGATCAATGATAGATGCTAGTTTAATTTCTTGCAAATGAATGTACAATTTTAAAACAAACTAAAATTCAAGGTGTTTAAACAATTTAAGTATATAGTATTTTTATATACCAATTATACTTAGACATATATACTCAACAATTAACATACACAACAAGAAGATGCTAAGTATATAGTATTTTTATATACCAATTATACTTTTAGACTTATAGAATCAACAATTAACATACACAACAAGAAGATGCAAAAAAGGAAGTAGTAATTGAAATATCGATAAAGTATAGCACTATTTTCCTATTATTTTGAGCATCATAGAGTTACATGATCATACTTATATTATCGTAGGAGGAGGTAGTTATGATAATAGAAAAATATACCAATTTTCCTATTATTTTGAGCATAATAGAGTTACATGATCATACATATATTATCATATGAGGAGTTAGTTATGATAATAGAAAAATATACCAATTATACTTAGACATATAACTCAACAATTAACATACTCAACAAGAAGATGCAAAAAAGGAAGTCGTAATTGAAATATTGATATAGTGTAGCACTATTTTCCTATTATTTTGAGCATCATAGAGTTACATGATAATACTTATATTATCGTAGGAGGAGTTTATTATGATAGATCCATCTTAACTTAATTTTGTTAAGCATTGGAAGGGATAGAAAAATTCCACATGCACACATCTTTCTAGTTAAAAGATTTGAACATGGTTCAAATACATTTTTTTTTGGTTTGTCAAGTTGTTTGAGTTCTCTAAGCTCTCTAGAGATTATTTCAGGCTTGACCTATGGCTTGAGAAATCATGAATCATGGGCATTTAAGCCGTTAAAATCACCTGAGGATAACATTGACTTTTGTGCAACATGTTGGTTTGAATAGAAAGCAATCTTGTATTGATTCGTTAAGACTGCCACATAGGCCTATATCACTTGTTAAACATTTTGCAGTATAGACATGTTCGAGCACCTTTTTTTTTGAATTGTTATTTGTTTTCACTTGTAATTGTACTGTTTTGAGACACATGTGTGTCTAAGTCTTCCAAAAACTTTCCAAGATACTAAAAACTAAACGTCAAGAAGACAATGCAAGCTGAAAATCAAATATGCAATCACACAATTATATATGTAACAAACATAGTAATGATACTTGATTCTTGTGGTTTTTTGCTGGTGGTTAATGTTTTCATGTTATCCTTATCTAGGGCTTTGGAGAGCTCAAATATTGTACCAGTTTGTGAGTAATCATGTCTACATGTACTCGAATTATCACAAATTGGTACAATCTTTGAGCTCTCCAAAACCTTAGATAGTAAACCATGAAACCCTAGCCACCTCCGAAGATCCACAATAAGAAAGAATTAACCCTTACAATTCCTTCCAGGGTTTGACATCAAACCTGTATCATAGAAGTTCTCCACACTACCATTGTTGTCTTCCTTAGTGTTAGAAAACCCTAGTTGGGGAGCTCAAAGATTGTAAGAGTTTGTGATAAGATGTGTGATAATTCATATGTACATATACTCAACTTATCTGTCATTTTTGTCTTCCTTAGTGTTAGAAAACCCTAGATGTGTAACATCACACAATTACATAGTGTGTGCCCAATACTTGGACTTTCCAAGGTACCTAAAACTAACGTCAAAAGACAATGCAAGCTAAAAATAAAATATGAAATCACACAATTTTGGATAGTTGGATTATTCACACACCCATAGAAGAAGAAGAAGAAGAATAGTACAAGATTTGAGGTCTCCAAAACCTTAGATAGTAAACCATGAAGCACTAGCCACCACCAAGATCCATTATAAGCTAGCACTATAACATCAACAACACATGACTTGTCACAAAATGGTATGATATTTGGGCTCTCCAAAACCTTAGATAGTAAACCATGAAACCCTAGATGCCTCAAAGATCCACAAAAATCAAGCACTAACACCGAGAAGTCCTTCTTGGCTTCAACATCAAACTTGTATCATGGAAGTTCTTCATGCTAGCATTGTTGTCTTCCTTAGTGTTAGAAAACCCTATCCATGTTTCATCACACAAGTACATGGGAAGATGAGTCATATTACATAAAAAAAGTACATGGCAATGCAATTCTAGTGTTGGCCTCCATATCTGCATGTCCATCCTAGGGTTCAAGTCCTTGAATCTTAAGGATTCAATTCTTACATCAAGACATGCACCAAAACCTCCATGGAACATCGAGGATCCAAAAATTGAGCCTCTTTCAAACAATAAATCATGACAAGCACCAGAATCACCCATCATAATCACCAATCGTATCTTTTGATGATCTTTCCCTAGCCGAAAAATCAAGGATCAAACAATTGAGCCTATTTCAAGAAAGAAATCATGCCAAGCACAAGAATCACCAATCTTATCTCTTGATGATCTTTCCCTAGCCTTACATCTCATTGTATCAAGGTTCCATGGTTTGAGTCCTTGAATCCTAAGGATTCAACTCTTGCATCAAGACAAGCACCAAGATCTCCATGGAACATCAAGGATACAACAATTGAGCTTTTATCAAGCAAGAAATCATGCCAAGCACAAGAATCACCAGTCTTATCTCTTGATTATCTTTCCCTAGCCTTACATCTCATTGGATCAAGGTTCCAACATCATGAAATTCATTAGATCTACTTTCATATATTCTACGTTGGTAAAAACCCTGGGGCTATAATGACGACCGTAATAATGCTCATCATATTTAATGTTATGTTCTTCTTTATGGTTTTCATTTGTAGCATAAAGCCTAAGAGAAATCTCTCCATGAACCCTAGCATCACATAAGAGCAATCTCTCCATGAACATCCAAGATGTCTCTGTCTTCCCATGTCTTCTCCTAGGGTTTCCACATGAACCCTAATGTTGCACTCCTAGGATTTCCTTAGGAACCCTAGCGTCGTGCTCCCTCCATGATTCAACCAAGACGATAAAAAGGAATAAGGTATATTGATGATAAGAGCTCTCTCCTCCCTTATATGTACAATATTTGAGGGAGTCTATTATAAAATCAAGACATGTGCCCATACAAGTAACAAACAAGGTAATTACATATATGGTGGTGGCTAGGGTTTCATGGTTTACTATGTAAGGTTTTGGTGAGTTCAAAGATTGTACTAAAATCAAGACATGTGCCCATACAAGTAGCAAACAAGGTAATTACATATATGCTGGTGGCTAGGGTTTCATGGTTTACTATCTAAGGTTTTGGTGAGTTCAAAGATTGTACTAGTTTGTGATAAATTGAGTACATGTACACATGAATTATAACAAATTGGTAAATATTTGAGCTCTCCAAAACCTAGATAAGGAAACCATGAAACCTAACCAAAATGTTGATGATTGTAGCATCAGACAAGAAACTTCTGCATAGGTGTAAGTGTCTAGATGCGTGGAAGTCGTCCAAAGCCCTTCAATCTTAGCGAATTCACTTTAATTAAAGGATTAATTAAAGTGAAGTGCTTTTTATAAAAGGTAATTTTGATGTAATGAAATGCAAAGGTTTTTGGATTAATGAATTAGTTTAATATTACCCATTGATCTTAAGTGAGGTGGGATCTAATATCAATCATCAATCACTTTGGAGATTAGGGTTATGGATTTTGTCAGCAAATTGAGCTTATAATTACTTTGGAGATTAGGGTTATGGATTTTTTCAACAAATTGAGCTTATAAAACCATGGGTAGTTGAATAGGGAAGACACATAAGAGACATTGTGAGATTGAGTCATGTTGGACAATGATTCAAGAAGATATTGGAAAGGTTGATCAAGGGTTATGGATTTTGTCGACAAATTGAGCTTATAAAAGCATGGGTAGGTGAAGAGGGAAGACACACAAGAGACATTGTGATATTGAGTCATGGTGGACAATGATTCAAGGAGATATTGACAAGGGTGATTAAGGAGTTTCATCCAAAGATCAAGTTCGAAGGAGGATAGTGTAAGTAGAAGAAATCTATAGCAAAAGGATTCAATGACCTAGGAGGCCATACTTGGTGACAAAGTGTAGGATGAAAACACAACCACAGTTGTTGTGCAAAGTTTGTGTAGTAGGTTGGGAGTGCAGTTAGTGCAACCATACAATCATAGAGGTGTTGTGGAAGGTTTGTGTAGTAGACGAGGACTACAACCATATAGTTGTTGCGTGGGATTCTTGCTGTAGATCGAGACTACAATCGTATATCATATAGTTGTATATGTGTTGCGCAGGGTTTTTGCTACAAAAGAGTGTAGTCATACAATACGGCCGTACAACCGTACAATTTTCATTTAGTTTTTATGCAACAAGATGACAAGGTAGCAAGTCTAGAGGGTTGATCCAAAGAATTTTGGTGGGCCATGTTGCTACAAAATTTAGCAAGCCTTGTAAAAGGGTACCCTCCAAGGCGATCACTAGACCAAGTGACAACAACAAGGTAGTAGCCCATTGTCACCACAGTTAATACCCCCGACTCTTTGTGGATTTTCACTAATGGGAGGAGTCTTGGTATGCAGGTCATCTAATAGATATTCTAGGTTACAGATTCAAGGTGAAAAAATAACCTACTTAAGGATGGCTCAACTTAGGGATGAGGTTCAAACTATGAGAAAAGGCAATTGGCATCCCAAGTAGAGGCCAAATTGAGGCACTGTATGACCTAAGGTTTGATTGGTATGTTGTGAGTTGGGATGAATTAAGGTCAAGATGCCAAGAAAAGGTTTCCTATAATTATTATTAGCAAGATAAAGGCACATGAAACCTTCAACAAGCCCCCAAGTTGAAGCTATAACCAAACTAGGGTTTTATCCCAAGGGAAGAGAAATTATGGATGAAAATGGAAAGAATGGCCACGAAGGGGAATTAATTTGAGGAAACCACTCTACCCTTGACATTGAGACGTTCCAAGACCCAATATTCCTCTTCCTAGTCAATTCACACTAAGCCCTAGTTGGGCTGCCTAACCTTAAGATGTCCAAATTAGAGAAAGAGAGAGAAAATTCAAATTTATGGATAAAAGATGACTTGATCGCCAACATGACATGGCCAGTGCCTAGTCCTTGGGTTAATGCAATCGATGGAAGTGATACATTAGCCAATTCTTGCAAAGGAGTAAGGATGTTTGATGCACAAACCCTAACTATTGCCTTTGTGACAGATTGAAGTCACTTGGGAGAGCTATAGTCAAGATTCACCAAGGAAAATATCATTTACATCTCATATATAAGTAATGCATGTAATTATGACATCTAGATTCTATAACATTGATTTTCAATAAATTAGGTCATAATAGAAAAACCCTAGATAATTAGTACATTCCATACATTACACATCAGCATAAAAATTATTCAAAAATAGGCACACTTACAAGATGAAAATGCATGAACATTTCATTATCAATCTAAGACAACTTCTCCAAATTTAAGAACAAGCTCCAATAGCCAAGTATACTCTAGAGGTCACATCTTGCCAAATATAAAACAAGCCGAAATTCTCGTAAGAGAGCCTGAATTGTCCGAGTGATGATGATCCAAATGAAATAGTCCTCTCCTTTATTTATATGAGGAGGAAGACTCTCTAATTAGCCTAAGAGAAACTAATAACAAGTTAAAATTATAAGAGCCCCTAATAACAAGTTAAATTACAATAGAACCTTGGGTTACAAGCCAATCCAACTAGCTTAGACACAAGTGCAAATGAAATCCCACATGTGTAAGCCATGAGGCTTCATAAGGTTGACATCATCCATAAAATGAGCTCCAATTGTCAAGCGTTGAGGCTTTGAGTGCCAAGTGTGGTGTAGAAGCCTCTAAAAGTCATCATTAGAGGGTTGGCCCTCAAATCTCCATAAATATCCCTTTGGGGTCCCTAAAATCCACTTGTGGTACAATAAGGTGGTCTCTTGGGTCTCCATATGTGAAAATTTGTCCATCTCTGCTCCAATGTTGAGGGATTTCCAGGTGCAACTAGCCCTCCCAAGTCTCTGAAGGTGATAACATCCCCATTTGGGCCCTAAATCAACTGCCTTCCCCCATATGGTGTTAGGTCGACTTGGGTCATGATGGGTCTAGGTGTATCATCCTAAAGAATCATCAAGTGTAGTACAAAGTGGCATAACGTCCTAGGTTCAGGAGGTGCCCATGGATAGGTGTGATGTGCTGATGCTACTCAGAGACCCAAGGCTCTCAACACTTCACTTGTGGGTGCCAATATACTTCTTTGGGGCCTAGGTACCTATGGGTAAGGTGCCTAGGTCATGGGCCGTTGAACCACCGCTACAATCACAACATAAAGACTAGTGAAACCAACTATTCATCAGGAACAATAATCATTTTTGCATCTAAGTGAACCAAGCTTGAATGTGAAGGGCTATTTAATACTTCAAATAAGGTTTCCCTTCCAAAATTTGGGTCTTGGATTCACAATGGTGTTTTCTCCCTAGGTTGGAGTGGTTAAACGACAACCCTATTTGGTGTTTCTAGCCCCCAAGGGGAAATAACATTTCCTCTGTCCACCCTTCAATTGACAAGTGTTAGTAAATAATGACGGTACAAAGTGGAGAAGACTTCATGGCCAAGTGCCATGGTCAAAGTTATATAGATGTGAACCTACATCCTTAGTATATAAATGTGAGGAGGGAGAAATCATGGATGCATGAGTTACCAACTCCACCTTTGTTTTTTTAGCCCTCTTGTGTGCCTTTTAATTTTTCTTGATTTTTCATTGTATATTACTCGTAGCTCAAAGTTGTAGAGCTTACTTTGAATGGCGTATGGCAGTTATATTACTTCTTAATGATGTGGCAATTCATTTCTCATTGGGGTCGGGACATGCCAATGTTCCTTTTTATGATGTAATGGAGCAACATGTGCCCAAAAACCGTTTTATGGTCATAATGAGTGAGGTAGAGCTTATGCTAGGCTTTAGCCCACATGTGAATTTGTATGCCCCCACCATCTCTTGCATTTTGATATTATTTTTTATTTTATTTTGTGGCCATGATATGCTCTTTCCTTTTCTTTCAGTTGCATCAACCTCCCATGGCAAAGTTCCAGGCCCTACTCGGGTATGAGGATGTATGGATGAAAAATCCCAGAAAACCAATGGCCAGTTGAACTTGAAGAATGGAGGTGGAATATGGTCTTGTAATGTAAGATGGAAAGTGGTAAGTATGGAATATGGATAGGTGGAACAACATTATCTCAATCAAGGCTTAGGGATAGGTGGAACAACTTTATTTCAATCAAGGCTTAGGGATAGGTGGAACAACACTATCTCAATCAAGGCTTGTCGAGTAGTGACCCTCCTATACGCATTGGGTCATTAGGGGAGGTCCCATTGGAGCTTACCGTAGACTGCATGATCCATATGCTCGAACGAGGAGTTCATGATAAATCCAACAATCCTTTGGCACACAGAACTGTAACTTGCATGTTGCAATAAACTTGTTTGGGAGCATGTGCATTGGGTGTAAGGTATCACCCATGTTTTATATGAGGTATAAATCCGTACAAAAAATAAAGTCTATTCTAAATGCATTCTAATAGACATGAAACATGATATGAATGATATTAGAATGCTCACATAATATGCTAATGCAACTACACTACTATCCAATGCTAGTGTACAATGCATGACCTAAGTATAGTCATATAACCATTGTAACCAACATATCATTAGATCAACATAACATCTGTTGTCCCTAAGAGTCATTATTTTATAGAACAATAAAACATCATGATCACCATTGCAAGATTGGCATGTTGAATCACAAGGGTGGGAGGTGGGAAAATAAGATGACCATGTATCATGAAAAGGGGTCATGGATGAGGAGGGAAAGGAAGGATCCAACATGTGCCATTGGATCCTTTCCGATGACCTGAGCATGGAGTAATCAACAATCAAGCTTAGGAACTTTCGCTGAAGAGAAACCTCAGGTAGAAAATTCTTTAGGCCATCTTCAAGATCACTTTCAAAGTGATTTTTTAGATGACCAAGGGAGGATTTTCACTCAAGCTACTCTCCTAGTTCTCCTTTACCAATAGAATAATAAAGATGATTAGGGGTGATGTTTTCCTTTGGATGGCAGTGATCTTCTTCAAATTCTTCATTATAGCTGAGGAGGCCTTCTTTGAGAGCAACAATCAAGTCTTGAATGACAACTTATATATGACACACTGCTCCCCAAAACTTAAAAAATTCTTCAATGAATACCACAATTTAAGGGATGCTCTTTGGTCTGTATTGTTTAAGCCAATCCCTTTGATTATTCCCAAAGTAATCAATGAAGAATATCATGAGAGCGTCCTCATGAATCACGTTGATCTCTGAAGTATACTTGAAAAATTTAGCAACATGATTCACAACTGAGGAAGGATTACCATCAAATTTTGGGACATTCATCATAGAATTTATATCCATTCGATTTGGATATCCAAGAATATCTTTGACATTCAAAGTGGGATATATCTCATGCAAATCCCTAGGAGCCATCACCTTGAGTTTAGTAACCAAATGAGGAGTCACCAGGGTGAATTCAAAATGCCTTTAGAGATGCTTGCTTCACCCTACAAGCATTGAATTTGGAAGTTCAATGAAGAGCAAGGGCGTTGTTCTTCCAATGGATTCGCCAAAAATGGATTTATCTTATTGTTAGGGATGAAGCTAAATCTTCAAATTACGAGGCAGATTCACTTCGTCCTTGAAAATAACACCAGAAATGTTACTGCAAAATCTAGCAGACCTTCTAGAGGTGTACATTACAAGGTGATCACTAGACCAAGTGACAACAATAAGGTAGTGGCCCACTGTTACCACAACTACTACCCCCTACTTTTTATGGATTTTCACAAATGGGAGGAGTCCAAGGCCACCTATGTAGATATTCTATGTAGGTCACCTGATAAATATTCTAGGTTAGAGCTTCAAGTTGACAAAATAACTTACTTAAGGATGGCTCAACTTAGGGACGAGGTTCAAACTATGAGAAAAGGCAATTGGCATCTCAAGTAGAGGCCAAATTGAGGCATCACAAGCTCTAGGGTTTGATTACTATGTTGTGAGTTGGGATGACCTAAGGTCAAGATACCAAGAAAAGGTTTCCAATAATGAGTATTAGCAAGATAAATGCACATGAAGCCCTCAACAAACTCCCAAGTTGAAGCTATAACCAAAATAGGGTTTTATCTTAGGGCAAGAGAAATTATGGATGAAAATGGAAAGAACAATTACCAAGGGGAATGGTTTTGAGGCAAGTATTGGAACCTTGGCTCTTAAGACCTTCCAAGAGCCAAGATTCCTCTTCCTAGCCAATTCACATTAAGCCCTAGTTGGGTCGCTTGGGCCTGAGAGGCCCAAATTAAGGAAAGAGAGAGAAAATTCAAATTTATGGATAAAAGATGACTTATCACCGATAAGACATGGCCAGTACCTATTCCTTGGGTTGATGTTGTCTATGGAGGTGATAGATTAGCAAATTCTTGCAAAGGAGTAAGAATGTTTAATGCCCTAGCACAAACCTCAACTATTTCTTTTGTGAGGGATTGAAGTCCCTTGGGAGAGTTATAATCAAGATTCACTAAGGGAAATGTCATTTACATTTCATTCATGAGTAATGCATGCAATTATGACATCTGTTGTTAGGAATTTCTAGACTAATAATTATTTTCAATGATTTATCCATTATTTAATTCTTCATGTATTGCATTCATTGTTTAAGCATAGGTATGTATAGAAAATCTCAACAGTAATGAATAATGATAGTAGGAGGATTAAGAAGAGATAGCCAAACAAAAGGAGTAAGAATGTTTGATGCCCTAGCACAAACCTTAACTATTGCCTTTGTGAGGGATTGAAGTCCCTTGGGAGATTTATAATCAAGATTCACCAAGGATAAATTCATTTATATTTCATACATGAGTAATGCATGCAATTATGACATCTGTTGATTTTTCAAGACTTTCTAGACTAATAAGTACTTTCAATGATTTATCCACTATTTAATTCTTCATGTATCACATTCATTTTTTAAGCGTAGTTATGCATATAAAATCTCAACAGTAAGCAATAATGATAGTAGGAGGATTAATAAGAGATATCCAAACAGAAGAGACACAAGAATTACCTTGGGAAAACCCCAAACCAGGGGAAAAACCCAACAACATTTTCTTAGAGAATTTGTCTGTTTCAACAAGAGATATGATCCTAGTTAAAAACAAAGTCAGACAGACCAATAACCAAACCCAGGTCAAAATTGGTTAAAGAAAGACAAATTCGGCCTCCTGGGTTAAAGAAAGAAAAATTCGGCCTCCTGAAATCTCATTTGCTTCATATTCGTCCTCTCAATAAACTTGAAATTCTACCTCATAAGAAAACTTTTATGTGATCAAAATTCCTTGCCCAAATGGAGCGGATGAATGGTCCATTTATGGTGATCAACAATGCCCCAAGTGGTGTGTTTGTTAGGTTGACCTGACATGAGCTTATGGAGGAGTCAGCCTTACATTTTTGGAGGCAAAATTCACAATCTGAAAAAAATCAAATTTTATTTTTGTTGGAGCCAACTTGAGACACAGTTCATATTTGTCATTTCCTTTTATTTTGGATGGTTAATACCAATTATGAAGACCGACCATAGTTACAAAAATCCAATACTCCCTCTTAGCTAGGGAGGTATTCATAATGTGGCTTCCTCATATGTTCTCTTCATTGAAAAATATCTCTATTCCGAGAAAAGGTTGAATGAGCTCAATTATGTTGATGAATACATCCACCTCATGTTCAATTCCAGAACCATGAGGGAAACATCCCTGCATCAACATCAAAGGAGCAATTAGTCACCCTCTAGTCCTAGGGTCACCAACTCAACAAAACGTCACTTGGAGACATGCCAAAAACCTCACTTGACCAATGGTGAAGGAGACATGCCAAAAACCCCACTTGACCAATGGTGAAACTCGGGGCACATTTTCCATTCCCACATGTTGTCACATGTCCTAAATTGTAAAAATATGCTCGATGTTGTTTAGGCACAAGCTCAACCCACTATCCAAACCCCATGGAAATATGGTTAGAACCCCACTGATCGGGAGAGCATCTAGGCCTTGATGCTAACAGGGCCAATCTCTCCACCCATAAACCATGGTTTCACAATCAAACCCCGTGACCTAAGAGAGAAATCCAGGCCTTGATTTTCATTGAGCTAATCTCCCTAGTCAAACCCCATGACTTCTAGGTCAAACCCCATGACCAAGGGAGAAACTCAAGCTTTGATGGTTATAGGGCCAATCTCCCCAACTGTAAACCATGGTTTCATTTGGTCAAACCCCATGACCTAAGGGAGCAATGGAGGCCTTTTAGTTGCTACAACATCAACACTCCTATTAACCAAGGGAAAAATTCTCAATTTCTCCATGCTTGTCCCAGAAGTGTACTAACTTCATCCAAGGACATAGGCTTTGTGAGAATGCCAACAACCAATTCAATCATAGAAATACATAGGAGCCTCACTACTCCATGTGCTTTGATGTGTCACCGCAGTCGTTTCTTGCACTTGATTAAACAATCATGAAGCAACCCTTGCTTCACAACTGCCAAGAAAATTGCAATATATTGTATTTCAATAGTGGTGTTAGCTGACAAAATGATGACAAAATGACCTTAGGTTAAAAGCCAACACACTAGAGTTTTACAAATATGCACTAATTAGCCCACATGTGTGGGTCATAAGCTCTCTAGGGTTGACATTATCCAAGGAAAAGGCTCCAAATGGCATATCCAAGGGTGATGAGTTGTCCAAAGTGGTGTATAAACCCGTCGAGTCCATGATTTGAGGGCTGGCCCTCAAATCCACCTCATCGTCTCCTCCGGGGTCCCAAGATCTAGCTGGGGCACCATAAAGTGGTCTCCATGGGTCTCCAACTGCTCAAAGTGGCCTACTTTGCTCCAACGCTGAGGGATTTCCAGCTAGAACAAGCCCTCCCTAGTATCTTATTGTGAGACCATCCTCATTTGGTCTCTGAATCAAATACTATCTGTCAATTGGTGTCAAGTTATCAAGGCTGACTTGGGGGCATGCTGGGTCTAGTTGTGTCATCCTGAAGAATCATCAAATTTCATACAATGTCATCTAATGTCCTAGGTGCAAGAGGTGCCTTGGGACATGTGTCATCCAATCTTACTACTAAGAGGCCCAAGAGTCTCAATGCTTTAGTTGTTTGTGCCAATATACTTCTTTGGAGGGCTTGGGTACTTGTGGAGAAGGAGCCCAAGACCTGGATTTCTAAACCACTTGACACAATGAACATGAATTCTAGTGAAAGAAACAAGTCATTAGGGACAAAGATCATTAGTGCATCTAAGTGAACCAAAATTGAAGTTCACGGGCTATTTAATACTTCAAATAAGGATATTCTTCCAAATCAGGACCTTGATATCACAATGGTGTTTTCTTCCTAGGTAGGGGTGGCTTAAGGTCAACCCTATTAGTCGTTTCCAGCCCCTAAGTGGAAGTAATATTTCCTTGGTCCACCCTTAAATTACAGGTGTTAGTGAATAATAATGATGGTAAAAACGGGGATAAGATTTCATGGCCGAGTTCCATGGTCAAAGGGACCAACTGATGGGGGTGTCTACATCCTGAGTGTATAGATGCTAGGAGGGAGCACTCTTAGAGGCACGAGTAACTAGCCCAATGTTTGTTTTTCCACCCCTCTTATGAGTCTTTTACTTCTTGATTTTTCTTTGTATTACTTCTTTTAGATCAAGGGTTAGAGCTTGCTTTGAATGATGTAGTAGTTGTATTACCCCTTAATGATGAGTCAGTTCATCGCTCATCGGGGGTTGGGACATGCAAAGGTTCCTTCTTTTGATATAATAGAGCAACATGTTAGAGCTTGCTTTGAATGATGTAGCAGTTGTATTACCCCTTAATGATGAGTCAGTTCATCGCTCATCGGGGGTTGGGACATGCAAGGGTTCCTTCTTTTGATGTAATAGAGCAACATGTATTCAAGAAGCAGGTGATGGCCATATGAGTGAGGTAGAGCTCATGTTAGGATTTTTCCCACATGCTAATATGTATATCTTTGTCCATCTTTTTCATTTTCATTTTTCTTTCTTTAATTTTGTTGTGGCCATGATATGCTCTTTCTGTTTCTTTTAGCTACATCAACCTCCTAGGGAAAAGTATTAGGCCCTACCCAGGTATGTGGACATATGGGTGCCAAATCCCAAAGAACTAATATTAGGTTGAACCTGAAGAATGGAGGTGAGATAAAGGCTTATAATTTGCGATGGAAAGTGATAATTATGACATAGGGGAAGATGGAACTATGCTATCTCATTCAAGGCTTCCCAAGTAGTTCCCCTCTTATACCCATTGGGCCATTAAGAGAGGTACCACTTAGTTAGGATCGAAGATTAACCCCCCATTTAAGGTGAGAGAACAAGATCACAGTCAAAACCCATCTTTCTTCCATGTGTCAACGTAATCCATATTGAATGCCCAAAACAAGCAAGTATAAGTGCTCGATTGAAAAATGAACAAAGTGTCTTTTGAGTGGAAGCCCACCTTCGTCCATGTGCTCATGCTAGATGGGTGAGAATTAAATGGTTGATGCAAGTGTTAAAGATATATGTCATATCATCGACTAGTGGTGGTTGTTAAGTTCTACTAGCTATATGGCTGACTCGTTGGCTTTCCAATGCAGGAGAAAGTTTTCTCCCATAAGGTTACCCATTTTGGTGTGTAGCATCTAGCATAACTCATGAGCTCACCACAGTGTGTATGATCCATATGCTCAAATGAGGAGTTCATGAGAACTCCAAAAATCCCTGTGCTCGCAAACCTATAACCTACACATTGCAATCAACTTGTTTGGGAGAGGGCATCACCCATGCTTTATAGGAAGATAATCAATCTGTACAGAAAATAAAATCTATACTAGATGCAATCTATTCTAGCATCAAACATGATATGAATGATCTTATAATGCTCACACAATATGCAATGCAACTAACTACTATGCATTGTACAAACATGTCACTTTCCATCAAAGAAAGTGAGGTGGCTTCCCTTAATTAGTGAAGGAAAACTTTCACCATCAAGCTTAGTAATATAAAAGTATCCTACAGTTACATTCCCATGGATTCTTACAGGGATAAGGTCCTTATCAACGAAAACAAGGTCCCCTACTTAGTACTTCCTCTTTGGTTTTTGGACCCATTGCTTCTTGGGAATGGTCGGACTTGAGTTAGACTTCTTAATGTGGCAAGCCTCTTGATAAGTGGGAGGATTATTTGACTTTGAGGGCCCACCAGGAGGTTTATAATGTTATTAATCACTAAGTACAATAGGTATAATTCTATTAATCACTAAGGACAATAAGAAGGGCTCATGACCTCCATTTCTCTTATCAAAGTGCATGTTTCCTAAAATAATAGGAGGGTCATCAGGTTCATCTTCAAAGTCAAAAGCCTTTCTAATTTTCTTCCTTTGATCAGGAAGCTTGGCCATTTCCATGAGGGGGACTTTCACCTTCACCTTGGCCAAAACATTAGCCATGTCAATATCCAAGCAACATCATTATTCTTATATTTTGACTTCAGTTTATTTTAATGTTATTAATCACTAAGGACAATAAGAAGGGCTCATGACCTCCATTTCTCTTATCAAAGTGCATGTTTCCTAAAATAATAGGAGGGTCATCAGGGTCATCTTCAAAGTCAAAAGCCTTTCTAATTTTCTTCCTTTGAGCAAGAAGCTTGGCCATTTCCATGAGGGGGACTTTCACATTCACCTTGGCCAAAACATTAGAAAGGTCAATATCCAAGCAACATCATTATTCTTAGATTTTGACTTAAGTTTATTTTGAGCTTGCACTTGGGAATTGTCCTTCCTTTGGGATGGATTACTTGAACTAGTGCTTGCTTGGGCTTGATCATTATTCCTTTTTAGAATATTGGAGACCTTAAATCTTCCATTGTTTTCAACAGCCAGAACATGTTCAACCTTGTCATTATTGGTTGCATTATGGACTTGGTAAGGTTTTGTGTGGAAGTAGGTATCTCCAAGCAAGATATTGAAAGGAGTACTATCGTTCACTATATTCAAGTTCTCGGGATGGTCTTCCTCCTCTCCTTGATTATAAGGACTATCTTCTTAGGAGTGGGGCTCCTTAGAAGGTTGACACCAACGGAACTCTTCTTGTCCCACTAGGTTGGTTGGGGCAAGAGTGTTTGGAACACTTTGTTGAGTAGCATGGCCCCCCTAAGTAGTATTTCTATTGAAGGACTTATCCTTATTGAATTGAGCTTTAAGAGGAAAACTAGGCTGAGATCCCTTTTCTTTTTAAATCATAGACATTTTTTTCATTACTGTCTTTTGACCTTGAATTGGCGCTTGTCAAATTTTTTAGCAAAGGCTTGTTGGATAGGATCAACTAGGGAACCAAGTTTAGATTTAAGATCAATCCTAGCCCTAGGATAGTTGAATAAATCTATTTTAGAAGCATTCATGTTTTGCTCAACTTCTGCAACAGTGTGCTCGGCCTCTACCAAGTCTTTGGGACGTTTATCCCTAAGGGCATAGGTCAGATGTCCATGGAGTGATCTAATGTATCTATCAAGAATAATGTTGTCAAAAGGTGTAATCCTAACAGGGATATCTCTAAAGAGGTTGTCAAACCTTTCAGTGAATTCCTTCACAATTTCTTTCTCAATCTTAGTTGTTGCAAGAAATCTCTAAAGGAGAAGACCTCTATCCAAGGCTAAAACCCATCTTTTCTTGAGTTCATTATGAAAGGCATGCGAATCAGGAATACTACCGTGGGGTAAGCTAAGATACCAATCTCTAGCATTTCCATCAAATGTTACGACAGACATCATCCTGATTATATCTTCTGCCATTATAAGCCTTGCACTCATTGCTGCCTAATAGAAGTCATGTATGTGTTTTTTAGCAGTGATGGCATTAGTGCCATTGAATTTGGGAATCCACTCATGATATTTATTAGGAAAAGGGTGAGGGGCATTAGGATGATTTCTCAAATCCAAAGGCCTATGCATAGATATGGTAGTGGTATTATCACGAAAGAGGTTCCTAAACAATGGGCTATCGAGATTAATGGTAGAAGTATCAACTTCGAGTCTTCCTTATAGTCCTCTTTCTTGGGGCTATGGTTCTGTCAGAAGAACTCCCAGGGGATTGGATTGGGCTCGATTGAAGAGTCCTTAAATGAGGATCTATCTTGTTGTATGAGATATTATCTTCAAAAGGCTGAACCTAAATGTTTAGATTACAGGGAGGTTGACTCAAATCCTCCCCGACAACGACGTCGAAAATGTTGCCTCAAAATCTAGCGGGTCTCGTAGAGGGGTACTCTATGAGACAAGCACTATACTAAGTGAAGATAATGATGTGTGACCCAATGTCACCACAACCACCACTCCTTTCTCTTTATTGACTTTCACCAATGTGAGGCTTCTCGTTAGAGAGATCGGGTATGAGAGATATGTTAGGTTCAAGGATTAAGGTGACCCTAGAGGCTTATAGAGGATGGTTCTTTTTAAGTACAAGGCTCAATCAAGGAAAGAGAGGCAACTCGCATCTTATATTAAGACCAATTTAGGGTACAATTGACTTAGGGCTTGAGAGATAACAAGGCCAAAATGGATATCCTAGGATCAATAGACCAAGAAAAGGTTTCCAAACAATGAATATAAGCAAGAAAATTGTCCAAGAAACCTTTAAAATACACTCAAATTGAAGTTGTATACCAACTAGGGTTTTCCTAGGGCACATATACCTAGGGCAAGATAATTAGGTCTTGAAATGTAAAGATTGGCCTCTAAAGGAAGATGATTTTGAGGCAATTATCTCTCCTCTCAATGTTAATTCTCTCCACAAGCCAAATCCTCCTCCTAAGCCAATTCACACCAAGCCATAGAATGACTTATCCTTAAGAGGGCCGAAATTAAAAAAGAGATAGAATTTGAGTTTTGGGATGGAACTGTGTGTGATCACCAATTTGACAAGGCCACTCCCTAGTCCTTGTGATGATGGAGTCTATGGATGCAAAATATTGTCTAAAGCTTGCAAATAAGTAAGGATATTTTGATTCCCTAGCACAAAACCCTAATTATTATCTTTGTGAGGTATCAATGGTCACTTGGGAGGGTGTTATGCAGAATTATGATCTACGGATAAATAAAATCCCCTATGTGTGGTGCTAGGCACTTAGAACAACAGATCAAAGACTTTGTTATCACTTTCTCTAAGAATAAATAGAGACACAGAAAGATAGAAGAACCTACTTGTGATCCAAGCGCTTCCTATTCTCCTTCTGTCACTTTTTTTGTACCCTCCAATCCAACTTAGATTTCCAAATTGATTCCTGCAAGTATAAACAGAGAACAACAATCATATTGCAATATACAGATGCCTAGTTATCTTAATCACTTAAATCGAATTCATTGCATGAAAAATAGAAACATAAACAGATACATATATGGGAAAATGAACAACAATCTTTATTAAAGAATAGAAGGGGGAGGTTACAACCAATGATCGATTTGATGTCACCAGCTCCAGCTTCATCCTAGCCTCATCACATTCAACATCACACCAGTAACATATCACTTCTTTCACTCTCTCAATTGAGAATCCAACAAAAAAATAAAGAATAATACCCTGCGAAAAAATAAAATATGACTCCTTCAGGATTTCACACTTTCTTTGCGCAAGCCACGATCCCCTCTCCATCGCACTCTCTATTTTGCCACCTGGTGCTTCTTGGCCTCACTACTGAAGAGCTTCCCATGAATCCAGCCTCCGAAGGAGCGGGCTCGGCTCCCCCTCCTCTCCACACCCCTTCTTCTAACAATTCTGCTGCTGTAGACAAAAACGCCAGACCCGGCCCGACCACGTAGGCTGTCGCTGCCCAGGTTCTAGCTAATGATGTCTCTTTTGACGACGCCTCAAGCTCTACGGCCACTAAAGACAAGAATGCAGAGGAGCTCGCCTCTACGACACAACCAAAAGCGTCCTCTGCCACCTGCATCCCAAAAGATGCAGAGAGAATCAAAATCGACCTCCTCGGCCATCGAATCAATGGGCATATTCAATTTATGAAGGATCGCGCCCTCATTGGAAAGTTTGTTGGCCTATGGCCAACCGAAAAAGCTTTGCAAGGATGGATACTCTCCAAGTGGAAACCTAAAGGATAGGTAACCCTACAACTTGGCCCCAAAGGTTTCTTCACTACTATTTTCAATTGTCTGGAGGATAGGAATCACATATTTTAGGAAGGCCCGTATTTCTTCAACTCTGCAGGACTTTACCTCCGAGACTGGAAAGAAAGATTCAATCCAGATAAAGAGGATTTCAACTGGGCACCAGTCTGGATCCGCATGTACTCCTTACCACAGGAATACTGGGACGAAGAGACGTTAAAGGACATCGGTAACGGTTTGGGAGAGTTTATTAAAGTTGCAGAGGAAACCAAACTCAGGCGATACACCTCCTATGCCCGGATCTGTGTTTATATGCATCTAGCGAAGGCACTCATGGATTCAATAAGCCTATTTCATGACAATTTCGAGTGGGTTCAAACAATAGACTATGAGCATGTCCCCTTCTAATGCAAGAAATGTCATGAACATGATCACCTATATCGTGATTGCCCTCTGAATCATTCGCAGAATACCCCCACCCCTGAGCACAACAAAGATGTTGATGGTTCTACAAAGGTCACTAATCGGCGGAGGCACTCCAAGAAAAACCCCACTCCCTCAGAGGCACCCAAGAAACCCGATCTGAGCAACAAATTTGATGCTTTGGCAGCGCAAGGGGCCTCGGAGGCTATCCACACTCAGGCTCCCTCATCTGATCTGTCCCGCCTACCCACTGCTCCACTTTCCACTCCCACCACCCCGGTTCCCGCCAAAACCAACTCTCCCGCCTCCATCTCCGTAGACAATATTGAGAAATAGCTAGTACTAAAAGATGCACTCATGGAGATCGATAACAATACAGCTTTCGGAACCTAGCCAAGTCAGGACAAGGCAGATCAGATCACGCTGTCACACATGGAAGAAGAACCAGAGAGTATAGATCTAGGAGATCTGGATATACTCGGCCTGGAAACAGCTTGTCATCAGCGTGACTTTAGCACAATACATCCTCAACAAATCAACAGCCTAGAAGTGGTTCTATCCATAACGCAGCACAGCAAATCCCTTGGTATTCAGGCTGGAAGTCCTTGGGACGGAAAAAAAAATAATGAGAGAATCCAAGAAATGGGGGCACAAAACAGATCTACAACAGACCATCATTATCGGAGAAATGCTTGTGGAATCCGGGAGGTTCCCCAAGCTGACTAAGTTCTATAAGACTCTTCCCCACTGTTCCTCATGAAGCTCATTTCATGGAATGTGAGGGGGCTCAATAGCCCAGTGAAACACCGAATGTTAAAAAACATGATACAGCAAGATAAGCCCTCCATAGTCTATCTGCAAGAAACAAAATGCAACAGCACAGCTTTAGAAAAGATCCTGAACAAATCTTGGTCTGGATCCCGCTCAGTTTCAGTGGACGCCTCAGGAGCATCCGGAGGTCTCACCATCATTTGGAATCCTCAGGTTCTCTCCCTCTATGACTTTCATGCCTCTCATTATTTTATTCAAACTACTTTCCATTTAGTGGGGACCAACACACATGGCCACCTCACCAATGTGTATTTTCCCCAAGACCCACACAAAAAAATGGAATTGCTGGATACTCTTACAGAGCTCAACTATGTCAAGAGATTCCCCTTATGGATCTGCAGGGGTGACTTCAACCTGATTACAGCTCTGGAGGAAAAATTTGGGGGCTGAACCAGATTAGAGGATGATAGCACCAGCTTCAAATATTTCATTCACAGTAATCTACTTATGGACCTACAAACTTCCAACGGAACCTACACTTGGACCAACAAGTGTAAGGGTTCTCAACATATATCCTCTTGGCTAGATCATTTCCTAATGACTAATAATGCAATTCATATTGGCGGGGATTTCCAAACCTCCATCTTGCCACAAGCTGGCTCAGATCACTAGCCCATAATGTTGCAGTGGACTCGTCCGAGATCTAGGTGCAATCGACCATTCTGCTTCAAATCGTTTTGGTTCTCTCATAAAAACTTCAAAGAAGTGGTCACTGAAGCATGGCACTCCTACTCTCCCCCAGCAGGTGCCAAGATGTATCAGTTCCAAGAAAATCTCAAGCACCTCAAGAACACTCTCAAAGCTTGGAATCGAACATAGTTGAGCAACATCTTTTCCCATAAAAAATAACTTGAGCAGAAAATGAGCACCCTGCAACAATGCATCATTTCTGAGGGACGATCGGACGCGTATGACCAACAGGAACAAGAACTCCTCACCAAAATAGAAGAAAGGAGGCAACAAGAAGAAACCTTGTGGCGTCAGAAATCCCGGATCAGATGGCTGAAGGATGGGGAGAAAAATACCAATTTTTTTCATAGGTCCACCATTCAACGACTAATGCACAATAACATCGCTTTTGTCAACAATCGGCAAGGATACAGACTCGAGATCCATGAAGAGGTTGAGCATGAATTCAAAGAATACTTTCAGAACATACTGCGTGAACCCCAAGGAGACAGGATCCAATCCATTCACACTGTCACACAACACATACCAAAAATTATCACTGCAGAACATAACAACATGCTTCTCTGGCCAGTAACTCTCCAAGAAGTGGAGGAAGCCATGACACAACTCAAAGATGGAAAAGTGCCTAGCCCTGATGGGTTCACTGCAAACTTTTTTCATGCCTTCTGGGAGCTGATCAAATCAGAAGTATGGGATATTGTGGAAGAATCTCGGTCAATGCACTGGCTTCTTCCCTCCCTCAATACAACCTTCATCACTCTCATTCCCAAGGAAGAGGATTCTAGCACTCCAGACAAATATCAGCCTATTGCGCTATGTAATGTTATCTACAAACTCATTTCAAAAGTCGTGGCCAATAGGCTAAAGCCTCTTCTCCCTCTTCTCATCTCGCCTGAGCAGACAGGCTATGTGGAAGGGCGCCAGATCTTGGACGGAATCATCCTCTCACATGAAGTGATACATTCACTAAAGATCCTAAAGAAACCAAGGATGATACTCAAGCTAGACCTCTCCAAAGCATTTGAAAAACTAAGCTGGACCTATATCAAACAAATGCTCTTGGCCTTTGGTTTTAGTGCTACTTGGACTCATTGGCTCATGAATCTCATCTCTTCCCCTAGCTTTTCCATCCTTCTCAATGGTTCTCCTTCAGCGCCTTTCTGTTCCTCTCGAGGCATTCGACAGGGTGACCCTCTGTCCCCTTTTCTCTTCTTTCTCATGGCAGAGGGTCTAAGCCATCTTATCCATCATGCTGTCTCTTCCAATTCTGTCAAAGGAATTTCTCTTCATGATCGTCCTCCCATTTCCCACCAACAGTTCGTGGATGATAATATGCTATTTGGTCATCCCTCTGTCCAAGAATCCTCAGCCTTTAAATCCTTGTTGGACCTCTTCTTAGCTGCCTCGGGTACCACCATAAATGCCTCAAAATCTCAAATTTTCTTCTTCCATACTTTCATCATCACCCAACGTAACATTGCAAGGATTTTGGGCTTCACGATAGTTGTGCTTCCCTCAAAGTATCTTGGAGCCCCCCTCATAGACTCCGCCATCAAACACTCTTCATGGAGAATTCTTCTTGATAAATTAGAAGCAAGGATGTCTTCTTGGACCTATCGCACGCTCAACATCGCCTGCAGGCTCATCCTCATCAAATCTATTCTCCAAGCCATGCCTCTATATCTTTTCTCAATATTGGCAGCCCCAAAATGGGTTCTTAAAAAGATCCACAACCTTCAAAGAAACTTTTTATGGGGCTCCTCGAGTCTCAATAGAAAATGGGCTCTAGTCAAATGGTCCGAAGTCTACCTTCCAAAATCAGACGGTGGGCTTGGCTTGCGAGATCTGATACAAAGTAACAATACTATGGGGGCACGCATATGGTGGCATTGGCTCTCCAGACCACACTCACCATGGGCCCGTCTTTGGCATTCTAAATACGCTCCGGGCAGACCTTAGGAGGATCTCATTTACTTGACCACGACTATCCCTGGATCGTTAATTTGGAACACCTCCAAGCAACATCGTGCCTTCATCCAAGCACACAGCTTTTGGGAAATTCATTCCGGCACCACCGCAATATTCTGGGAGGACTCTTGGCAGCAACTCCCCAAGCTAGCCACTCTCTTTCACAAACCGAAATGGCAGGCAACTCTCCAGCAAAATTATCAATCGCAAGTCCATCAGTTTTGGCAGCAACAGCCCTCTCAAGGCTTTCAACAATGAACATCAGCATAAACTTGGTAGGAGAATTGATAGGAGGAAAATTTTGAAGAGATAGATCAAGAACTCACTCTCAGAAGAATAAAAGTCTCAGACCACAGGGATAAGTTTCGTTGGGGATACACTCCCAAGGGAAACTTCACTACCAAAGAAGCTTTTTAGTTGCTCTATCATCCCAGACAGACGCCGAAGGATAATCTTTGGAACCATGTTTGGCAACCTGGAATTTGGCCTAAAGTTTCAACCTTCTTATGGCTTCTCAGCAAACATAGACTCCTCACCTAGGATAATTTACAAAAACATGGCTTCATTGGGCCTTCTAGATGTCCCAATTGCAATCTACATTCTGAAACCATTCCACATCTTCTGGACACCTACCCATTAGCATCTCAACTTTGGGAACGAATTGCAATCTGCAACAGAAGAACTAGTAGATGCAGGGGAGACACTGTCAATACCATCCAGAAGTGGCCTCTACAGCCCTTCCAGAGTTACTTGCTCAACTCTCTCTGGGTTCTTATCCTGGGTTTTGTCTATTTGATAGTATGGAAGGAGCGTAATAATAGGATATTCAAAAATCAAAGCACCCCTCTTGATATCCTATGGTTGCTCCTCAAACAAAGCCTCCAAGAAACGCTAGCTCTCAAGCACTAGCAAGACTCTGATATGCCCTCCTCCCCTGCGGAATGCCTCATCTTGGAAAGTTGGAATCTCAATATCACTCCTTCTGCTTTGATCCAGGCCAATCCCTCCATCCATATCGATTCTCCCCTCTCATGGTCTCCACCCTTGCCACTCTCTTTCAAATTGAACTTTGATGGAGCGGACAAGGGTAACCCTGGTCTAGCTGGTTTTGGTGGCATTTTCCGAAATAATGGAAGCTCCGTAATGCACATTTACTATGGTTCGATTGGCAGAGATACCAACAACGTCGCCGAGCTAGAAGGATTATGGCATGGCATCTGTCTTGCTGAAAAAGAAAACCTCCTCCCCCTGGAGGTTGAAGGGGACTCTCAAATTCTTATAGAAGCTGCTATTCGACTTCAATCTGGAACTCCTGCGGTAAAGATTGCTTCGAGCTGGCATCTCCTTGGCAGGCTTGAACAAATTGAATAATGGCTCAGCATCCCACACACCATCACCTTCAAGCACATTAGGCGTACTACTAACAGAGTGGCCGGTCGTCTAGCTAATCAAGGCGTTAACCAACAGCTCCCTATATTCTCAGGCCCCTTGCACAATTCTGATGATGCACAACTCATTCATGACTGCACTCTTCTGGTGCAACAAGATCTACACCTCCCGGATGTGGGTGTTTGATGAGCATGGTACGATGGCGCGTGGACAGGCGTGGGTTGGCATGTGGACTCATACCACTGCCACCCAGCTCCGCGTGAGGCACAACATTAATATCCATGCCAGTGACTTCAATGCTTCCATAACGCAACGCTTCCTTCGATGCCAACCAGCTTTCATTTCAACTATGGTGCCCTACACCAGACTCATTGTTGCCTCTCCTCTGCGCTCGTGCTGTTCTATGGTTGCAGCAGAGCCTCGCTCTCGGACCAGTACTAGGTTGTGGTGTGCTTTGGCTTGATGCATTGAACTGATGTCGGGCTTTCACTATAATCACAACCCCTTCTGCAAGTTTTGGTCCAATTCACCTTCTGATTGTGTCTCGACACTACCTGTTGGTGCTCCCCTACATTTCTCTGTGGACTCTGCTCTGAACCTTGGCACAATTGACCCTAGCATCTCCTTGCCAGCTCGCAGCATCATGCCTCGACTCCATCAGTAAATGTGGTGCAGGAGAGGTACCAGTCGTGGGCAGGTTGTTCGACAGTCTTCTTCTTCTACCTCAGGCTCGACCTCCCAGTCCTCGGAGTATCTCTCTTGCCGCTATCCTGCCACCAGGAGTGGTCGTGGTTGTGGGTCTGGTCAGTCCACTCATGCTTGGGGCTCCCCCTACATTCCAGTTTCTCCTCCTCCCCTCCCCGTTCAGTCTCACACCGCCTAGCTCCGCATTCTCTGTGCTCTCTGCCACTCCACCATGATTGCCAAAATCACCTTTGAATTTCAGGCAAACTCAGCAACTGAGGCAGTCCTGGCTCCAGAAGCACCTTTGGAGAAGAACATCAACATTCCACATCTCATTCCTCCCTCCGATAGTAGGCAGAGTAAGGAGCCCTGTAGCAGTAGGATTCTAGACACCAGCCTCCCTGCAGGCCCGAGCGATACGAAGCGCAGTGGCTCAGTTGGCAAAGACGACCTTCACGCGATGGAGGAAGACCCCTATGAATATGGATGCTGCATTGCTGAAGAAACGCCTTCTAACTCTCATGATTCCTGAATGCGCATATACTCTCAGGTTTTTTCCTCACAGTCGCTTGTTTGGGCTTGATCATCTGCGTTTTAGTTTTTTCAATTTACATTCTCAGAAACTTGCTTCTATGTCTTCTCATAGCCGGTTTCTGCTGCGTGGGCGGCTTACTACAGTTTTTATGGCTTGGAACAGGGTTGTAGGTCCATTTTTTTAAAATTTTCGGCTAGACATCAGCTTTTTTTGATAGATTGCTGCAATTCTGGGCAAGATATTATGAGGCTAGGACCTCCATGTAAAAAAAATTTGTATCAATAATAGGAGTAGACATATTCAGAAGAAAAAACAAAAAAAATAAAAATAAAAATAAAAATAAAAATAAAATAAAATAAAATAAATAAAATAAAATCTTTTCCTCTAAAAAAACACTTGTTAATTCCATTAGATCAATTAGAAGAATTGCTACCTGCATCTTTTATATTTTATACAATGTGGGAAAAATATTGGGGGATCTAGTGTTGCCTTTCTGCCATTTGTTGACCTTGTGTCAATATTTGAGCTATTGTGAAGGCTTATGCTATTTTTTGGGATACCTCTTGCCACCCCCTTTGTAGCTCCCCCAAGATGTCAAAAGATTCAGAATCTATTTGTTTCTCCCAATCTACCATGAATGAATATTGTATACACTTTTTCTTCTTGACTTAGTTCTTTCCCAAGCATCCAGAGTTGATACTCTCATAGTCTAGTATAATCCACATCTTCAATAATCTCATATGCTCACATGATAGTAAAATGCACATCTTTGATTAGCCCGTGGAAGATTACCTTAAGGGTTGAAAATATCACAATGTAAAGTAGCCTATTATTTCTACAGGTTAAAAAATATATATATGATATTAAATCCATAATAGTGCAAACAGGTAGGTAATTTTACCAAAAACACCAATAGTACATTGCCACTCTAAATTCATAATAGCACTCCAAGTAATATTGCACTTGGAGAGCTTGTCTCTCATCAGTTTATAAACAATAGCAATCTCTTATAGAATGCACAAATAATGTACACAAATATTAAATAACCTCTTAATCTTATAACTAAGAATACCGTAGAATATCTTCTTTGCATTTGAATATGCTATGAGAGGCCTTAAGTATTTCATGGTTGCTCCCAGAAATTCCCTAAGAGCCCTCCTTCTTGACCATAAGATTCTGTAATAGACCTAGCTTCTACCAAGAGAAGCCTTGAATGGCCTTGGTTTCCCTAGCAATTCCCTAATAGACCTCATTTTTGTCTAGATATAGCTTAATAGGTCTATTTCTCAAATTTACCCTAATAGCGTATGTTGCATTAGTAGAGACCCCTCAAGCCTCATCTACACCTGCACTAGGTCCTTACTATTGAGTGGAATTCATCCTTTATAATTCCTTAAATCTATACAACCCGTAGTTGATTCAAAAATAGACCCTTGCCATTACATCCCTTTTCTTTTTCTAGCTCCAACACCACTATCTTTCTTTTCCTCAACACTACCCTAAAAGCTCCTTGTTTCTTAGACATCACTTCATATCCCCTAGGTATATAAAAAAAAGGCTTGTAGACATCTAAATTATCCCACAAGTCCTTTCCTACCCTAGAGAAGAAGAAACTTGTAGGACTTTGACCTTATAGCTAGAATGAGGGGAGAGATTGGTTATGGTGGAATCCTTCACCACCTAAACCAATTAGAAAAAAAGGTGTTATAAGGTGTTTAAGAGCCTCTAAAAACCAAAAGAGATAAAACCCTTACTAATCAAAATCTGTTTCCTCTCTCCTTTTTATTTATTCCCTTTGCGGCCTTCCCTCCTTATTTTAATTAGACTGGCTAACAATTTCACCTTGTTTACCGGAAATAATCTAATGTCACCTAATAAAAGTAAATAATGGGTTTCCCCTTTTACTAATGACTATACCCTATAGGGTTAAATAGACTACTAATTAGTACCTTAAGGAATGTAATTATAAGAGGGAATTATTATCCGTGATTGTTTCCAATAATACATTTCATATGAAAGTAAGAAGATGATCAAGATGATCATGCCTTAGCAATAATGGAAAAAAATATTTATTATATTTATTACCTTGATGGTTGTGGATTTTTTGATGACATGGAAATAGTCACACTTAAGAGATCAAAGGAATCCAAAAGGTGAAAGAAAAAGAATACATAATATAAACATAAAGCTTATAAAAATATAGAAAAATAACCTTGATATCCAAACTTAACATAGGACAAACTCAAACCCTAGGAACAATTTGAAAAGAAAATTTTGCAAGAGAAAGAAGACATATTATATGCTACTAAGCATATGTAGCATTAGGAGGAACATTTTCCATCTTATAAATGAAAAAAGGCCAATCTTTAAACCAACCCAACACATGAAATGCATCATACTATTTACTCTACATATGCCAGCATATTCAACAAGAAATATTAAAAAGTTAAGAATAATATTCTTATCTTATTTAATATTGTACCATTTCCACAAAACCAAACATTGAAAGGAAAAAAAAAAAACTCATAAACCCGTGATTGTATCTATGATTTCTCATGATATTTCACTAAGTGGATAAACTACCACCATAATTCACATTACCATAATGTATTTATTTAATGTGTATATTTATTTAGTATACCATATTGTCGGTAATGTGAATTATGGTGGTAAACCATAAAAATCCTAATTCTATCATCAATGTACCTAATGCTATGTAACACAGAAAACCGAGACTCTTGCTTGCTGCACAATCTATCATTTTTGAAGGTGAAAGGAGTACCTGTAAGACAGAGAAGAAAGTAAGTTAAAAGGACGAAGGGAAAAAATGGCAAATAACCAGAAGAAATACGAAAAAATTGAACAGGTGAGGAAATTTATAATATATTCCTTCGTACCGTCCTAATCCTTGCGTGCAGCAGACAAATTTTGCAAATGAGCCCAATCCCAAAGACAAAGTGGAATAGGAGAAGGCTCCTTCCGATCGTTGCGTGCAGCAGACAAATTTTGCAGATGAGCCCAATCCCAAAGACAAAGTGGAATAGGAGAAGGCTCCTTCCGATCGTTGCGTGCAGCAGACAAATTTTGCAAATGAGCCCAATCCCAAAGACAAAGTGGAATAGGAGAAGGCTCTTTCCGATCCTTGCGTGCAGCAGACAAATTTTGCAAATGAGCCCAATCCCAAAGACAAAGTGTAATAGGAGAAGGCTCCTTCCCATCGTTGCGTGCAGCAGACAAATTTTGCAAATCAGCCCAATCGCAAAGACTAAGTGGAATAGGAGAAGGATCCTTCCGATCATATTCTTCTGCTGGAGGCGGAAAATTCAAATCGAATGACTTCGGCCTACTGCCCGATCCTTGCATTCCCTCATTCACGGTAACCTGCATCGACGACTTCGCCTCCTTAGCCATGGGAAACTCTTGATGACCTGGACAAGCCCCAGGAAGTTTGGTACTGGTAGCGCTGCAATTCTGAGCGCTATCGAGGTCGCGGGCGTGAAAGTGAAAGTTGTGGGCAATATGCGTTGGTGCCTCCTCCTTGTTTCTTTCTCTCGAATGTACGGTCTTTGATATATTGCGCCGCCGCCTCTTTCTTACATTGCCAATGGAAACGCTGCCATCGGCCCTCCTCTTGCTATCGAGTGAAAGTGGGGAACGCTTCTCTTTCGCTGACGCTGACGGGGAAAGAGTCAAATCGATAGGGTTTTCTCTAGCCATGGCAAATTAGGGTTCAGGTCTGGTTCTGGAAACGGTGTAGTTCTGAGCGCTACCGAGATGGAAGGCGGTAGAATGGAAATCGTGGGCAATGCCAGTTGCTGCCTGCTAGATGTTTTTTGCGAAATCTGAATTACCCATCCCCATTACACGGCAGTGGCTCACTAATATCGATTTTACATTGATTTTTTTATTTTTATCCGAAAGCACACGGCTGTGGCTCACCAATATCGATATAACATTGATTTTTTTTTAAACAATGGAAAACTATTTTAGATACGATTTTTGTTTTAACAATTACATACGTTAATTTCAATAAATTCCGGTCAAAATTTAAAAAATTTAAACCAAAAAAAGGCTTCCAAAACAACTCTTAATGAGAATGAAGTAATCAATGGGAGTGCTATTGTACAGGCAGGTTCCAGCTGCTCTTGTATCGGGAATGAAGCGTAGACATACGCCCCATTTTTTATGGGATTAGTTGTTCGGTGTAATTACTGAGTAAATAATATTTAAGATAATTTGGAATCCAATAATTTGAAATAATTATAAAAGGTGATAAATTAGTGAATTGTGATGGTGATATATTTTAAATGAATTGATGTTGGAAAATATTAAATAGAGAAGAAAACAAATTAAAAAAATTAAGAATGTGAATCTTAAAAACTTTTTAATAAAAAAAAAAATATTTTAATATAATAAATGAAAAATTAATAATAAAATATTTAAATAAAATAAAAATGAAAATAAAACTAAACCAATTATTATCTTTTAGTCAAACTTAAAAAATCAACTCAATATATTCAATTAATATAAAAAAAAGGAATCAATCAATATCAACACCAAATTAATATCAATAATAATTAAATAATATAAAATTTTGAAAATATAATAAATATATTTCAATAAAATTATAATTATATTAATAATAATAAATAATCATACATCCGGATGCGGGTGTTGAGAATGTATGAAAGGTGGTAGAGGATTTGGGTTGGCGCGTGGGATTCTACCACCGCCACCCTTCCTCTCATCCTCCAGACCATTAATTGCATTAACGTCAAGCCGCCTAAGGTATTTATGCAGCACAGTTGCCCATGTTTGCGTCTACTCCACAGGGATATGGCTTCTTCACGAAGTTTCAAGCCGGCATTGTTGCCTCTCCGCTCTTGCTGTTCCTCGGTGGTCTCAGAGCCTGGCTCGAGGACCATTAGTGGACGCAGATGCTCACTTTGTTGTTGCTTAGACCGCATTCCGGGTCTGCACGTCTCGCAGAGCTCCGATTGCTCTCAGCGTATCGGTTTTCACTCTATTTCTCTCCCAGAGTTGTTCGGCACTTTTGTGCTCAGCTGTGGTCCACCAATCGAGTCCCAACCTTCCGCTTCCTGTTCTGTCTCGCTTAGTCTCTCTCGCTTGATTCCTATGCCTCGGTTGCGTCATAGGATGAGGTGCCGACGAGGCTCCAGCTGTGGAGGTCCTCCCCGCCACCCTCCCTCCACCTCTCCGAGCTCCTCATCTCCTCCCTCCGAGTCCCCGCGGGGTTGTTACCCAGAGACTCGAAGTGGACGTGGCTCTCATGATGGGCGTGGGATGTCTCTCCCTCCAAGAGGCATCTCCAGTCTCATCCCGGGTCAGCAGCATAAGGCACAATTTCGTTTCCCTTGTTTACTCAATATGCCTACTGTTACAGCCACCATAACTATAGATTTTAAAGAGGAGCCTCCTGAATTGACTAACGAGCTCACGGGTTCTCATCTGGCGCAATTGGTGGCTGATAGGCCCTGCTCTCCCTCCAGAGGAGGTCAGAAACGGAAAGAGGTCGAGTGCAGCTCTTCGCAGGACCTCAAAATTGCTTTTGGTTCGGGCGACATCAAGCGAGGCTGTTTTGTTGCTCCTGTTGAGAAACCGGGTGAGGACGATACCAAGTAAGGCAGTTCGAGTGCTAAAGCTGATTTGCAGGTCGAGGATGACCCTTACGCCTTTGCTTGTCGTGTGGTTGAGTCTCCCCCCTCCTCTCAAGGTAATTATTGGCCAATCTCCATTTTAGCTTGTTTTTGGATGATCGTCATACCAGGTCCAGCTCTGGTTTTTTCTCGCTGTCTCAGTTTATTATTCATCATATCTACAACTTGTCTAAATTCTGGTTTCCCCTTCGAGAGCGGCAGGGTTTTTTGTCTGGGAACGATTATGTTTGTATAACCTGTTCTAGTCATTGTGGGTTGATAAACTGCTGGAGTTTCATGGCTGGTTTCCCCTATGAGGGCGGCACTCTTTTGCTGAATTGCCTGACTCAGCTTCATGGTTGTCTCTGTGTTTTGGCACTGTGGGTTGATAATTTGTTAGAGCTTCATGGATGTACTAGAATGCCCATTTCTCGGGTGAGATTTTCTGAGGCCCTGGCCTCCATGTAATGTAATTTTTGTATACTAATAGATTAAGCTTATTCAGGAAAAAAAAATAAAAAATCATACTATTAAAATAAAAATAAAAATAAAATTTTGAAAAAAAGGGGAGTACGAATAAATGCTAGTTTTCTAGTGATTTTATTTATTGAGATTATTTGGTAGCTCTTATGTTTTTATGGTCGCTTAAAGCATTGATGGAAAAGATCAATACTAACACTGAATTAGGCCTCTTTAATGGAGATGCATTGGTTAGTCTTTTTTGTATGTTTTGCGAGAGCTTAGGAGGAGTGGGTAGTCCCATGTTTGATGTAGTGTAAGTGCTCATGAATGTTTTGGTTTATTGAGTTGCCAATTTTAGCAATGTAGGGTGTCCGAGAAGATTGATGAAATACCTAGTGGTCTCTAATGATATGAAAGGTGTTTATGTCATCCCATCTTCGTGTGGGACACCCTACATTGGTGAATGTAGTGGCTAAAAAAATCACATGGTTCATGAATATTAAAGGTGTTTATGTCATCCTCTCTTCTTCTCGAACATCCTATATAAGCTTAATAAATCTAAGGATGCATTACAAGGACATCAAGCATGGGAGTATGAGCTCATATGCTCTAGTAGAAGATGAAGAAAAGATTAAACAACACATATTTATTGAACATGTCATGGTCATTGCTAGGATTGGTCATTTCCATCACCACAACTTTACCAAGACCATAGAAATTGAAAGGAGGCAAAGTAATTTAAATTGGCTTGAAAATTATCATTTGTTAGGTCCTTATTGTGTCTTCTAAAGGTTTTTATTTATTATTTATTATTTATTATTTTATGTGTATTATTATTATTTATTTATTTTTATATTTTTTAAAAAAATTATTTATTTATTTATTTATTATTATTATTATTTTCACCTTTATTTACTTATTTTTTTTATTAATTGAAATTATTCCTTTGATTCTTTAAGTTTGACTAATTGATTATTTATTTATTTATTTTTAGATATTTTTATTATTAGTTTTTGAAAATATATATTAAAATATTATTTATTTATTCAAAAAAAATGTTTTATTAGGTAAAAGCATAGTGTAAGCATTGAGGTGGATTACTACAACCAATTTTGATTCGAGAGTGGAAATGGGAGGTCATTTCCATGGATTTCATTACAAGTTTTCCAAGGACATCTAGACAACATGATTATTTTATGGTTGTGGTTGAGAGGTTGACAAATGTAGCACACTCCTTTCCAGTGAATTCTAATTATTGAGCCACTCATGCATCATAGGTTTTCATGAGGGAGATAGTGAGGTTTCATGGTGTTCCGAAGAAGATTGTGTAAGATAGAGATGCTAAGTTCACTTCTAGGTTTTATAAGGAGTTATTTGCAAGTTTGGTTAGAGAGTTGGCCTTCATTACAAGTTATCGTCTGTAGACATATAGATAGATAAAGAAGGTCAAAAATATTTTGGACGACATGTTGAGAATGTATGTTATCCGTCAATACCAAAAGTGGGAAGAGTATCTTCCACTAGTTGAGTTTTCTTACAAAAATGGGTATCGAGATTTGTTGAGGATAAGTCTCTGTGAGGAACTATATGGGAAGAGTTGTAATACTCCTATCAGATGGAGTGATCTAGTGAAAAAGGTATTTATAGGGCCGAACATGTTGCCATACATGAAACAGGAAATGCAAGTTATCAAAAAGAATCTAAAGGAAGGACACGACACGAATAAAATTTATGTAGATCAATAGAGGTTGTTTAAGAAATCTCTTGTTGGGGAACGTGTGTACTTACAAATCAAGCCCGAGAAGAGATCCTTGAGGATTGGGTCATGTGCAGAGATGGCACCTTCGTATTGCAGGCCTTTTGAGATCCTTGAGAGGATTGGACCACTGGCCTACATACTTGCACTACCTCTGATAGTGAAAGTCTATGATGTTTTCCATATTTCATTTTTTAAAATATATGTAAAGGATTTTGGTCATGTTATTGATTAGTTTGTATTATAGGTGGATCTACAAGGAGAATTCACGTTAGAACACCAATGTATTTTGCAGAGAAATATGTAGGTTAAGGTGTAGTGGAAGAACTTTTGTCCATGAAGCTCCATGGGAGATGGTTGATAAAATGCGAGCTATCTATCCATCCTTGTTTACTCGTTGAGGAAAAGCAGTTTTGGTATATGTATATTTTAGAAATTTTAACACAAATTATGTAATGCGTGGATTCTCCTGATCTAAAACTTATTTGCCACTGTTAAATACAAAATCGCTTCTACAAAAACCTTGCAGAATTTAAAAGATGATCCCAATTTGAAATATTAAGAAGAAAGATCAATCACACATAACGTAGATTTTTTTTCCGGGAAAGCATAAAGCTCAAAACCCCACTATCATATATTATGTATATATCATGGATCATGAAACAATCTCATACAAATCTCCAATCCAATAGCTCACGGTACAATATACAGTCATCTAACACTGTTATACAAAAATTGGAAAATTCATATGCCAATTTACTGCCTCGAGACACCCTGCCTCCACTGCGCAATACCACATGAGAGCAATCTCTGAAATAATGGAATCCTTCTTTCCTTTACTGTGAGATCCTCATGGACACATCCAAAATGTGTGTGGTTGCATGAGTGCACCCACTAATGTCACAAATGATAGTCAAACTATCCCTTTCACATACATCTCAATTGGGTCTCCACTTGATTTGACATGCATGTAGTTAACAATAGTAAATATTCAGCTGCATGTGAGACCACTAGTTGTGAATTAATTAATAATTAATTCAGTGATCTCTCACTAGTGTATCTTTAGTTACAACTAGCACAAGTGAGTTTAACTCACTTATAACTAAGTTAAAATACTTTATAACTCACATAACTACACATCCAACTCTGTTGCAACTTCGAATCACTTAGTTACAACTAAGTCCACTTGCATGTCCCACCAACCAACCTCTGAACTCGAATTTCCTATAGCTAACTAATTTGCCACTTCAGTTAACTATTTCCAAGTGCTCATTGAGAATAGATTATCGTTTATTGTCCAACTAATATTAAGGGATAATACTAGCTGACAATATCTATAAATAGACATGTGATCTATAAATAGACTTCATGTATAAATATAATTTTCTCATGCATCTTTCAATAGACATCATATATAAACAGAATTTGCTCATGCATCTATAAATAGAACTCCACCTAAAAATAGCCTCACTCTCCATCCTAGTGTAGGTGCATAATTTTCACTTGGATCTTCTTGTTGAATCTCAACACTCCCTCTCAACAACAAAGGGATTATCCTTCACCCCGATCATGTCTCTATGGTATATGAATTTGGTCTTCGTGAGCGCCTTCGTCAAAATGTCTACATCTCGATCTTCTATAGGAATGTAATGAAGAAACATGATCTTCTGCTGCACACAATCTCTGATATGATGATACCAGATATCTATTTTCTTAGATCTATCATGAAACACATGATTAATCGAGAGTTTAATGCAACTCTAATTATCATAATGAATCACTGTTAGATCTCAATGAGAACCAAACAAACCAACCAAGGTCTTTCTCATCGAGATAGCCTCACATGCAGCTTGAATCGCTTCCATGTATTCCACTTCCGCTGAATTGAGTGCCATGGATCTCTCCTTCTTTTTGTACCAAGAAACAATTGTAGATCTGATACTAAAGATCCGCCCCTGATGTGCTCTTTCTATCCGTTGGGCTACCTGCCCAATCTTAATCCACTAAGCCATGCAAATTCACCTAATAAATCTCTTTGTACCATCATCCATACTCAAATGTGCCCCTTAGGTATCTCACGACATACTTGCTCGCCTTCCAAAATATCTTGGTAGGCTTAACCATCGCTTGACTAAGTTGTTTAACCGCATAGAAAATGTCTGGTCTTGTGTTCACTAGATACATTAGCAAACCCACGAACTGTAAATAGATAGTAACATCCACTACCTCTCTAGATGTAATATCCTCTTTCCTCTAGTTTCATGGAAGAGGAGTATCCATGGGTTTTCAGCCCTCGATGTGAAACTTACCGAGTATCTCCGTTGCATACTTTCCTTGAGACAGAAAAATTTCACCATCTCGCTGCCATATTTCCAATCTAAAGAAATAATGAAGAACGCCCATATCCTTCATCTCGAACTCCTTCGCAAGGTCCTCCTTGTATTAGTGTATCATCTTCTCATCAGTAGTCAACATTAAATCATCAACATAAAGAGCAATGATCCAAAGCTTACCCTCCATCACAATTGGGTATAGGGTTGCATCCGCCTCACTTTTGTTGAAGCCCAATCCGGTGAAATAGCTCACTAATATCAATATTACATTGATTTTTTTATTTTAATCCAAAAGCACACGACCATGGTTCACTAATATCGATATAACATTGATTTTTTTTAAACAATGGAAAACCTATTTTACATATGATTTTCTTTTAACAATTACATATATTAATTTCAATAAATTCTAGTCAAAATTTAAAAAATTTAAACCAAAAAAATACACCAAAAAAAGGCTTCCAAAACAACTCTTAATGAGAATGAAGTAATCAATGGCAGTGCTCTTTAACACGCATGCTCCAGCTACTTTTGTATCGGGAATGAAGTGTAGACATAAGCCCCATTTTTTATGGGATTAGTTGTTCGGTGTACTTTTGAAGAATTACTGAGTAAATAATATTTAAGATAATTTGGAATCCAATAATTTGAAATAATTATAAAAGATGATAAATTAGTTGATTGTGATGGTAAATGAATTTATTTTTTTTAAGAATTTTTAATGTATTTTTTATATTTATAATTTATTTGAAAAATACTAAATAGAGACTTTAAGTAGAGAAAACGAATTGAAAAAATTCAAAGTATTAAATCTTAGAAACATTTTAATAAAAACATAATATTTATATATAATAAATGAAAAATTAATAATAAAATATTTAAAATAAAATAAAAGTGAAAATAAAACTAAAGGAATTTACTATCTTTTAATCAAACTTAAAAAATCAATAGAATATATTCAATTAAGATAAAAAATGAATCAATCAATATCAACACTAAAATTAATATCAATAATAATTAAATAATATAAAATTTTGAAAATATAACAAATACAACTCAACAAAATTATAATTATTTTAATAATAATAAATAATAATACTATTAAAAAAATTTGAAAAGAGGGGAGTACCAATAAATGCTAATTTTCTAGGGATTCTCTCTATTGAGATTACTTGGCAGCTCTTAAGTTTTTATGGTCTCCTAAAGCATTGATGGAAATGATCAATACTAACAATGAATTAGGCCCCTTCAATGGAGATGCATTGGTAATGTTCTTTTTGCATGTTTTTCGAGAGCTTAGCAGGAGTCGGTAGTCCCATGCTTGATGTAGTGTGATTGCTCATGAATGTTTTGGCTTATTGAACTGTCAATTTCAGCAATCTAGGGTGTTCGAGAAGATTAGTGAAACACCTAGTGGACTCCAAGAATATGAAAGGTGTTTATGTCATCCCGTCTTCTGGTGGGACACCCTACATTGGTGAATGTAGTGGCTCAATAAAACATTGAACACGCTATGTAAAATCTCGGCTTAATAAATCAAAGGACTCGTGACAAGGAAGGCCCCATCAAACATGGGAGCATGGGCTCCTAAGCTCCAGTAGAACATGAAGAAAAGACTAAATAACACATTTATTGAACATGTCATGGTAATTGATTATGCGCTCTTAAGCTCTGGTAGAACATGAAGAAAGGACTAAACAACACGTATTTATTGAACATGTCATAGTCATTGTTACGATTGGTCATTTCCATCACCAAATTTAGGAGACCATAAAAATTAGGAGGCAAAGTAATCTAAATTTGCTTGAAAATTAGCATTTCTTAGGTCCTTTCTATGTTTCTTAAAGTTTTTACTTTTATTTATTTTTATTATTTTTATTTTTATTTTATGTGTATTATTATTTATTTTTTAATATTATTATTTATTTATTTATTATTATTATTAATTTGTTTTTCACCTTTATTTACTTATTTTTTTTAATTGAATTTATTCCTTTGATTACTTAAGTTTGACTAATTGATAATAATTACTTTAGTTTTATTTTTATTTATTTTTTTATTTTTTTGATATTTTTATTGTTAGTTTTTGACATAATATATTAAAATATTAATTATTTATTCAAAAAAAATATTATTGGGTAAAAGTAGAGTGTAAGCATTGAGGTGGATTACTACAATGAATTTTGATTCAAGAGTGGAAATAGGAGGCCATCTCCATGGATTTCATTACAAGTTTTCCAGGGACATCTAGACAACATGATTATTTTATGGTTGTGGTGCACACTTCATTCCAGTGAAGTCTAATTATTCAGCTACTTATGTATCATAGGTTTTCATGAGGGAGATAGTGAGGTTTCATGTTGTTTCTAAGAATATTCTCTAAGACAAAGATGATAAGTTCACATCTAGGTTTTATAAGGATTTATTTTCACGTTTGGTTACAAAGTTGGCCTTCATTACAACTTACCGTCTGTGGAAATATGGACAGACAGAGAAGTTCAACAATATTTTGGAAGACATGTTGAGAATGAATGTTATGCGTCAATAGTGATAGTGGGAAGAGTATCTTCCACTCGTTGAGTTTTCTTACAAAAATGGGTATCAAGATTCGCTGAGGATGAGTCCATTTGAGGAACTCTATGGGTAGAGTTTTAATACTCCTATCACATGGAGTGATCTAGTAGAAAAGTTATTTATAGGACGAGACATGTTTCCATACATGGAATTGAAGTGCAAGTTATCAAGAATAATCTAAAGGCTCGATAGGACATGGAGAAAATTTATGCAAATCAATACACATTGTTTAAGGAATTTCATGTTGGGGAACATGTGTACTTGCACATCAAGCATGATAAAAGATCCTTGAGGATTGGTTCATGTGCGGAGATGGCACCTTGGTATTGCAGACCTTTTGAGATCCTTGACAAGATTGGACTAGTGGCCTACATACTTAAACTGCCTCCGATAGTGAAAGTCTATGATGTTTTCCATATTTCATTTCTTAAAATATATGTAAAATATGTTGGTCATGCTATTGATTAGTTTGTATTACAGGTGGAGCTAGAAGGAGAATTCACGCTAGAACACCAATGTATTTTGTAGAGAAAGATGTAGGTTAAAGTGTAGTGGAAGCACTTTGGTTCATGAATCTCTGTGGGAGATGGTTGATCAAATGCGAGCTATATATCCTTCCTTATTTACTGGTTGAGGAAAATAAGTTTTGGTATATGTGTATGGATTTAAATACCAAAATGTGTTTTTTTATAAAGCTCCAATAAGAAGTATGGCTGTCATGTTGTTATCTTTGTCATGTTGGTTTTATTTTCAGCACTTTGATCATTGTAAATGCTGCATTGATCTATGTTATAAAGTTTCATGAGCACTATGTTTTTCTTTTCATTATCCTTTCTGGTCGTAGTTGTCTTTGAACACCAAGGAGGTTGTTCCCCTAAGATGGAGGGTATTGTAACAACCCCGAGTTAAAAGTTAATGTAATAAAGTTAATAAAGACAAATTAATAACCAAGGTCATGGGACATGTATTCCAAGCTCAATGTTTGGAAAAACATCCTAGTTTGGGTGTTCATTTGGTTTATTATAGCTAAAGGAAATTGGAAAAGTAAATGGAAAAGTATTTGGAAAGCTAGGAGACATTAGTCGAAATTTGATTTATGAAAATATTAGAAATTAGAATAAAAGGAAGGTGAAAGCACAGAGGTTGCATGTGAGGAGGAAAATGGAGGAAAAATAATGGAAATTCAAGAAAATAGAGATATCACTAATAAAATGGTTTTGGAAGATGAATTCAAAAACTTTTTTGAGTTATGTTTTGGAGCTCTCTCTGTATTATTTATACTCTCTCATAATCTTGCACACTTAGATAATTATTGGAACACTCTAGCATTGGGGGAAGGAAGGAAAATAAAGTAAAGGGGAGCAAGGATCAAGCAAGGAAGAGCGGGATCAAGTGGCTACAATGGGATTACTTGTAGATATTGAGTTACATGTGTGATTTACTATTTAGTTTTGGCATGCATGGAACATGAATGTGTGTTCTTGGTTATCTTGGTTTCATTGGCATGCATTTTTCAAGGGGTGACATTGGTTTTCAGCATTTCCTTGCAATTTTGGGATAGCGAGGTGCGATGGGGTTTCCCTTACTTGGTTGAGCTATATTTCTAGATACTTTTGAAACTGAGTCGGTTGGTCTCACAAAAAATCACAAGGCCTGGGAATCCCTAGACAAGTAAAGGTGGGATTCTAGAAAATACTATTTCTGTATACCCTCGTTGGGACATGGAACCATCGACTAGTAAATGGAGGGATATATGGTAAATTCTAGAGGAATCCATGCTTGTATAGGCCTAGTGATCTGTGGACTAGTATATGGTGGGATTGCGGGGAATCCTCGTAGTCTATATTTCTTTATGGGGCTACTAATCACTTGGAAGGATTGCAGTAAAGCCCGGTTGTATAGATGAGGGTTTCGGGCCTAGGAATCCTTAACGAGTATTGGAAAATATATATAGTAAATTAAATTAGTAAGCCTCGGTAATTTTTGTTGTAGGTCCCACATTCATGCTTGGAATATAACAAGGTTACTCATAAAAGGAGAAATGTTACCTAAAAACATGAAATCTATGGGAAAACCCCCCAAAAAAACATGAAAAACAACCCAAAAATGAAAAGTGTTAATTATGCATTACTGCTTTATTTTTTCAAGGTAAATTTTCAACATTCTCCTCATGACCAACCTCCTCAACTTGTTTAGTGACAAAAACTAAGTGACCTTGCAACACATATTTCCCTCCTTTTCGATCACAAAAATAAAATTTTAAATAATCCCAATTAACCACTTCTTTCTTACATCCGATAGACCATATCGGTGTGAGGGGACGTTAATTATCATCATTAGCAGTGATGCCATTAAAGATGAAATATCAAGACTCAAAAAAAGCCTTAAATTTCTAACAATTTTCTATGCAAATAGTTCCAAAAGTAGAAAAAAAGATAGGTCAACGACTTAGAAATAAACCAATTCGAGGGGGAAACCTCCTTTAAATTACATAAATGAAAAATTCTTAGATGATTCAAGTTATAAAATCCTACTTTATATATATAATCAGAGCCTATATAACAATAATAATGTAAGGGCACAATAATAACAATAGTGGGCTTCTATGGGGCACAATGATAACACTATGGGGACAACATGGTCACAACAATAACAATAAGGGGGCTACACAAATAATAAAAATAAGGGGATACACTAGTATTATAGGGACTTAACAATCACCTCTCCTTCAAAAAATTCTTGTCCTCAACACTTGAGTAGTTCCAGATTCTTTTGTATAAATTCTCATCCTCCCATGTTTAATATTACGCAAGTAAGTTCTTCCACTTAATGAGATACTTCGAAATTAATTGATTTTATAGTTACCGAGTTCTTGTTTTTGTGAGTGCTTCATGTTGCAATATGATTTTTCCTTCCTCTTCAAGTTCTGGAAATATTGTTTGAATGGAGATTTTGTCACCTATAACTTTATTTAAGCATGAAACATGGAAAATTCGTTGTACTCAGGAAGTTCCTCGAAGCTTCAATTTGTATGCCATAGTACCAATATTTTGCAACACCTTGTAAGGACCATAGTAATTTGGATATAATTTATTATCCTTCTTAGCTTTCATGTGGGACATTTTTTTGTATGGTTGTAATCTTAAAAATACCTAGTCGCCTACATCAAAACTTCTTTTGCTGCGATGTTGATCTGCCTATTGTTTCATCTGATTCTACGCAAAATTTAGGTTATCCTTTAGGAGGTGGAGAACTTGTCGTTGATGCTCGATGTGATCTTCCACTTCTTGAACCTTACAATTTCTCTCAAAGATGATGTGATAGAAGATGGGTGATATCCATAAGTGTCATAAGTGGGGTCATTTTTTCTGCAGTGTGGAAGGAATTATTATACAACAATTCATCGAGAGCTAACCACTTCACCCATTGTGTTTGTTTTGTAGATACACAACAACGAATATATCCTTCCAATCACTTTTTCACTTTCTCAGTTTTCCCATCAAATTGAGGATCATAATATGAACTATGACCTAGTTGAGTGCCCACAGAAGAAAATAATTCTGTCCAAAATTTTCTAGTGAAAATGGGATCTTTGTCGCATACAATAATATTTTGGTTTCCATATAGCTTTTGAATTATTTCTGTAAATGTAGCAGCATTTGTACTGGCTTTAAATGGATGAGATAATGCACAAAAGTGTGCCTACTTGGTAAGCCACCATGCTGACACTCTTTCCATCGAGCTTTGGTAAACTGCGATAAAATCCATTGAAATGTCCTCTCAACATTGAATTGGAATGGATAAAGGTTGTAGCAGACTAGAAATATTAATTGTATCAACTTTATTTTGTTGTAAGACCAAATATGCCACTGCAAACTTTTGAATATCATATTTAAGGCCATCCCATAAAATTTCTTTCCGTACCATGTGGTAAGTTTTTAGGAATCCTGAGTGTCCTCCTAAGGGAGAGGTGTTCAATTCCAAAAGAATATTTTGTGTTAGTTGGGAATTCTTACAAATATATAAGCAATATCTGTAACATAATGAATAATTTTTCTAGCTAAATGTATTAGATGTAGTGGGATCTTGCTGCAAACGTTGAATGAGTTTCCACACTTCTTCGTCATTCTTCCATTCCTCCCTTGCTTTGGTTACTCAATCTGGTTGGATAATAGAAATAACAAAAAGAGATGCTTTCACTTCCTCATCCTTTCATGAGAGTGCATATGCAACAACATTTAACTTCCCTTTTTTCTAGATGATTTCAATGACACAACCCAACATCTTTGTGACCCATTTTTGCTACTCTTCTCAAGATACTCTTTGTTCCAAAAATTATTTAAGACAATCATGATCTAATTTTACATTAAAGTGTCTTCCCATTAGGTAATATCGCGATTTTTTAGTGCATGTAGTATTACCAACATTTCCTTCTCACAAATGGCTTTCTATAAATACTTTCCTTCGATTCGATGACTTTCGAAAGCAATGAGTCTTCATTCTTGAATTAAAACTACACCAATTCCATTTTCCAAGGCATCACATTCCACAATAGATGTTTTTCTAAATTTTGGCCTAGCTAAGAGTGATTCTTGGCACATTGCCTCTTTAATATGTTCAAAGGCTTTAGTTGCTTCTCGAGTCCAAGAAAATGCATATTTCTTCAGTAATGTTGTTATAAGTGTTGCTATTCTCCCATAATTCTTAACAAACTTGTGATAATACCTTGTAAACCTCAGAAATCCTCACACATGCTTTACGGCTGTAAGGGTTTTCCATTCCTTAATGGCTTTAATTTTTTTAGGGTCTACCTTAACACCCTCCTAAGATATAATATGACCTATATATTTAACATCTTGTATTCCATAGAAAAATTTGGAGGTTTAGAATATAATTGTTTCCCCTATAATAGTTTTAGCACTGTGTCAGCATATTGAACATGATCCTTCCAAGACTTCTTCTAGATTAGTATACCATAAAAACATACTAACACAAAATTTCCAAGGAAAGGTTTGAAAATGGAATTCATCAACCCTTAAAATGTAGAAGGTGCATCGATAAGGCCAAAAGGCAAGACCAAAAATTTGTAATGACCCTCATGAGTTCTAAATGATGTTTTCGAAATGTCTCGATTCTTCATTCTAATTTGATGATAACCTGAAGGAAGATCCAACTTGGTGAAGTAAAATTCTCCATGTAATTCATTGAATAATTCATTAATGACAAAAAAGCTAAATATCTTTAATAGCGAGCTTGTTTAGCTCCCTATAATATGGAAAAATGCGCCTTTATCCATCCCTCTTGTGCATTAATACTACTTGAGGAGAGAAATAACTTTGACTAGGTTGAATTATACCAGCCTCTAGTATTTCTGCAGTCATACTTTCAATTTTGCTCTTTTTGGCATAGGGATATCTATAAGGCCTCACATTTGGAGGAACACTTCCTAGAACTAGATGAATAGCATGATCATGATAATGAATAGGTGGGAGTCCTTTGGCAGTCTCAAACACCTTGGAATTATTTTCCAACACTTTTGGAGATCTAGAGGAGTAGAGGATTTCGATTTTTCAACCAATAGTGAGCATAATTGTTCAATTATTCCTCGTTGTTATTTATTAAAAATATTTGTCATGACATTAGAGCTGATTATCCTTCTCGTTTTCCATGCCATACCCCGTAATTCAACTTCATTTCCTTCCCAAAAAAAATCCAAGAAAATTTCTTAAAAATTAAAAGCTATAGTCCCCAATGAGTGTAACCATTCTAATCCTATTTCAACATCGGTACCACTGATTGGAATAGAAAGAATTGAACTATTCAATACATATTCCCCCATGGTTAGTTTAAAATTATGGCACTTTTTAGAGAAATTTATAGTTCCTCCATTTGCAACCATCACTTGACATTCTGGTGCTCTCTATAGGAGGTAATTCAATTGCTTTTATATCTTCAAATGAATAGAATTATGTCTAATACCCGAATCAGTCAACACTGTTACCTTTTTTTTATTGATATATCCTTCTATATTCAAATTTTGAAGAGTGGTAATTCATAGCAATGCATTACAAGATATGGTTAGATTCATTTCTTCCTTCTCTCGGGTTGGTTGCCGGTTTATATCATCGTATTTTGATGTTTCTTGTTCATTTTCTTCCTCCTCTTCACAATCTATGTAAAATAACTTATTCTCGACACACTTATGACCTTTAGTGTGTTTTCTATCACAACTATAAGAAAGCCTATTTTCTATTTTTTCCTCCAATTGTTGTGGTGTTAACCTTGCACGTTTTGGATGGGTAGGAGCAACAACATTTAAATATTTATAGTTTTGATTGGTAGACTTCCTTGTTGCCATAATTTTCTTGAATTTTTCTTGCCACCCTAAATGCCTTTTCCAATGAATGAGGTTCCCAAAGGCGAACCTCGATTTGGATATTATCCTTTAATGTCCATATGAGGACATCAATCCTACGTTCCTATGGAATATTATTTACCCTTATATTCATTTTCGAAAGTCCTCAAAGTGCTCCATCATTGAACCATTTTTTTATCTTTATCCATTGGATAAAGAAGGTGTTGTTTTTTTTATCCTCATAATGTGCTATCATTTCCTCTGTAAAAATTGATCAAGTGACAAGTTGCTTCAGAAAAAAAAAATCATCAATACCATACAAATTGATTTAGTTCTAATTATAAAGTTGTTGTGTGTACCTTTTATGTGTGTTGCACATTATGTTTCTCAAAGTATTGCTTCATTTGTAATAGCCATGTTATCAGATATTCTACATAAAAAATCCTCATATCCATCTTTCGAATATGGTGGGTCTTAAATCCAACATTAGAGTCTACGAAATCACGATTAATTTTTTTTTTTTCTCATCATGACTTTCATCTACTACCCTTTCTCCATTAGAAATAATTTCTTATAACAACTTTGTCAAACCTTCCTTCAAACCTTCCATGTGTGATTTCGGTTTTTCTTCTATACCATCGATCTTAGATTCCATGCCATCGATGTAATTCTTCAAACCATCCATCTTGGTTTCCATTTCATTTTTTATTACTTTTTGAGAGATCAAAATTTTTTGCACTTTAACTCGTAATTTTGATATATCATTTTGCACTTATTCCTCTTTATGTGTTATAGTAGAGCTTTCCGAGGGCTTAATTCATGTGAAATTATTTTTGGGAGACATTATAGAACCCAATACTAATATCAATACTTCAATATTCCTTTTGCAACCACTTCAAACTATTTTTTTAAAACAAAAGTTATACAATTTATTAAAAAAAAACACCTTCTTCTTGTTTTTTAGGAGTTCGATATTGAAACTGATGTATCTTTGTGATTTCAAATCCCCAATATTTCAAGCTTGGTCCTATTGTAGTCCTCTGATTCTTCTTTCTAATGCCATGGCTCATACCTAATTTGGATTCTTCAAGGAAAAGTTATGTCCGATCTCCCACAATGACCTAATTATGGACTCGTTCAGTAGAGTGAACTTGTAAAATGTGCTACGTGTCACTATTTCAGCCTCTGGCCCTGAAATTCCTGAAATCAATACACAAGAAAATATAATCCATGCATTTTGACCACTTTTTATACAATTCCAATATAATGTCAGAAACGAAAGTTAGGAAGATTTTAACTCGGTCACTTGTTTGAGATGAAATTGTGGAGCATGCAAAAACCCAAAATACGACAGATCAATATCTCGGAAAATATTGCGAACCAAGGTCATAAATTTTTACAGGAAGTTCATCAAAATTTCGCCTCCACTTGGTAAACATTTCAGCTTCTAAAGCCTCATATAAAACAAGTTATATTGAAAATTCCAAGATGGCCTATTTGTAGAAGTGAAACTCTACAATTCGAAGCTCTCATACCAAATGTTATGGAAAGAGTTCAAAAAATGGAAGAAAAATAGATCAACGACTTAGAAATTATCCTCTTCGAGGGGGAAACCTCCTTTACATTACATAAATAAACAATTCTTGGATGATTCAAATGATAAAAACCTTATTTCTATATAGAGGAGTCTAAGGGGTCTCAATATAATGAGATCCTACATAACAATAATGATGTAAGAGCACAAAATTAACAATAGTGGGCTTCTATGGGGCACAATGATAACACTATGGGGACTAGATGGACACAAAAATAATCATAAGGGGGCTACAGTGACAATATCAATAATGAGATACACTAGTATTATAGGGACCTAGCACAATTTTCACGAATGACATTAAGGATACAATATCATGTCTCTAGAAAGCCTTAAAATTCCAACAATTTTCATCCATGACGTTAAAGATACAATATTTATAACTTTTTCCAACCATAGTATTAAAGATGAAACATCATGAATAAGAAAAACCTTAAATTATTGACAAATATTCGACCATGGAATTAAAAAAAAAATATGAAGACTACAAAAAATCTTATTTTTTCAATATATTTCAACCATAGTGTTATGGTGAAATTATATCACTAAAAAAACTTTAAAAATGAATACCTAAATGAACGAGTCGTTATACCAAGAATAATTTATTTTTTAAATGTTGAAATTATAGCTATTTTAAAATCTTAGCCTAAGGCAACTTGACGCATTGCAACGAAAATTTAAAAATCAATCACCAAATTGACATGAAGTGTAGGCGAGCTCAACCTATTACAATGAAATCTTAAAAATCAACCATGAAATTGACACAGTGTGGGGGCGCACTTATCCATTATAACAAAAATTTTAAAAAAAATATCAAATTACCACATAATGGGGTCGAGTTGCTAGTGGATGATTGACATAGACCATTCAAAAAATACAAATAAAGAAAAATAAAAAATATATAGATTTAAAAAAATAAAAAATAAAAAAAATAAAACAAAAATTAAAATATTGAAAAAAATTAAAGTAAAACAAAAATTTAAAAATTAAATATAATAATAATTAATAAATAAATAAAAATATGTTAAAACATAAAAAAACAATTAAAGAGATAAAAAATGAAAAAAAAATAAACATAAAAAAAAATATACAAAATATGTTCCCGATAAATCACAAAGTAGCTTAAGTGTTTCGAATGACTTAGTCTGGTGAATTATCATAAAAAACACATAAAAAATACATAAAAAATATGAGCATAAAAATTGTTTAAGAAAACAAAATGGAGTTGTCTTTATCGTGAATTTTTGGATTTTATGGATCAAATGTTGATTTGTTTTATTTGAACTAGTTTTTTGACTCCATATATGGGTTCAACACCTTGAAACACTCTTATGGTACTTCTATTGTGTAGATTTTACCCATGAAACTTGTTATTTCAATGACTTCCTTTGAGATTTTAGACAAATTAGATTGGAAAAATAAATCTCAAAAAATTGCATGAAATACAACTAGAAACAAAATTAACCACAATAAATACAAATTAAAAATAATAACAATAAAAAAAACAAAAAATTAAAAATAATAATAATAAATAAATGGAAAAATAAATCTTAAAAAATTGCATGAAATACAACTAGAAACAAAATTAACCACAGTAAATACAAATTAAAAATAATAACAATAAAAAAAAACAAAAAATTAAAAATAATAATAATAAATAAATGGAAAATACAAAAGTGAAGACGATTAGGTCTCTCACTTGAGCTCTGCAAAAACCTAATCGCAATGTCTTTCGCCGTCGCCATCGATTCCTCGGCCCTGTTGGGCTTTGTAGCTGTCGACTCCACAGCAGAGTGATCAGGATGTGCAGGTTTCCATGCCACAGACCATTGGGGTCTTTCTTCTCATAAAATGAACGGTGAGCAGCATCGAATCAGCCTTTCGGCAGCATATTGGCCTAGGTCGCAGGACCAAGGGTCAATCCCAACTACATAGACACGGATGCTAACGGTGCAGAGGCTTTTTTCGTAAAGGCTTCAGGTGGCTCTGCAACCACAGTTCTTACCATAGTCCAAAAGGTCACAGTTGAGGCTCAGATTTGGGGTTATACTCCACCGCTCTGGGCTGCCACCGACACTTTTGAAGGAAAGGAATCGGGTTTCCTCAGTGGTGAATCGGCTTCATTAGAGACTTCCCAAGCAACTACATTTATCCACAGAAATGAGGTGATCAGTAGCTGGACAAGGGATGCATCAGAAACCCCTGTCTACAAGGAATACGAGATCCAAGCAAGCGAGCCCTTAGACTCCACCTCTGCCACATGCAAGAAGCAGATCTACTTCTTGGGCCAGTCAGATCTGCCAGAAGAAGCACCAACATTTCAGACCCAAATCATTCTCCTCTCTAGAAAAACGTTGTTGCAATGGATCTAGTACAGGATCTTTCGCGCAAACTCGAACTTCGGCTCGGGATTCCTTCTTCTTATCAGATATTTTTGTATAAAGGTAAACAGCTAGAGGACCCTTTTCCCCTCTCATTTTACTGTATTGAAAGAGATGCATCTATTGTACTTACCCTTTGTCTAAGAGGAGGGTCCTTAGGGCAGACCTCCTCTGCTCCTCCAATCTCTTATAAATATCCAGTCCATGAAGAGGTAGTCCATCCACAGTCCTCTTCGAAAGTTGCTCAACCAACTATGGCTCCCAAGCTTTTTTTAGTGGATAAATTGGAGGAAATTCCCTCTATCGAATTCTCTCATCCTGCGCTTGTAGATCATTACCAAACATTTGCTGAATCTGCAATCATCTGCAGATTTAATGGCTTATGGCCTCGTACAGTAGATTTATACCAATGGATCCACTCCAACTGGACTAATAAATGCAAGATCTACTTATGCTCGAAAGCCTTCTTCATTGTGGCTTTTGCCTTAAACAAAGATTACGAGAAAGCCTTAACAGGAGGCCCTTGGTTCTGGGGCACAGCTGGGCATTTCCTCACCCCTTGGTTTCCAGACTTCAACCCTTCTATTGTTGTCATCACCAAACTTCCCATTTGGTTCACGCTCCCAAACCTTCTGGCGCATCTTTGGCATTTCTCTATTTTCTTAGCTATTGGAGACACCTTAGGCCGCTATCTCGCCACATATACCTCTAGAAGGGAGAAAGGACTCTACACCTATGGCAGATTGTGCGCGGAAATAGACATCAGCAAAGGATTTTCGGATTAGATCAATCTCAAAATTGGGGACTTCCATTGGAAACAAACCTTAGACTATGAGAATACGGCCTTCCGATGTCGCCATTGTCATCAAACGGGGCATCTCCAAAATTCTTGCACTCAGCTCCAAGACAAAAAGAAGAATCTCAATCGCAAGCCTAAATCCAAGAGCTAGAATCCCTCTGTACCTCCCCCCCTATGGATGACACAGATTCCTCCAGCTCGGATGAGGAGGAAATTGAAGCAGATGGGGAAAATGCTGGGATTTCAATGGATGCCCCCTGAGCCAATCCTGCAGACTCCTCTGCCCCTCCGATTTCTCAGAAACGCGCTCATGTATCTTCTTCCTCCGAATTTGATAAGGATATTCTTCCTTCAACGTAGAATAGTCTACAACTAGTCAAAGCCTAGCCAAATTCCAATGACTGGGTCAAAATAAGTAAGAAAAAAGGGAAAAAATGTCGTTTGGCAGTATCCACCCATACTGGGTTTTTATCATTCCTTTGCTGTTATTCAGGAGCAGGGTTGTTAGCCTTTCACCTCTGGCTCCCCTGCTTCTCAGCATCGCTTGCATACAAGTTCTGATTGTACTATATATTTTCTTTTAATAGATTTAATCTTGTTCAGAAAAAAATTAATAATAATAAATAAATGAAAAAACAAGAAGACAATTTAAGGGAAAAATTAGCACTACAAAAATAAAAAATAAAGCAAATAAATAAAACAAAAATGGAAATTAAAAAATAAACCAATAAAAACAAAAAATAATTAAAAAAATAAAACTAAAAAAAATATTTAAATCATAAAATTAAAATTAAAATAAAAAACAAAAAATAATTGAAAAAATATAAATTAAAAAAAATATATATTTAAATCATAAAATAAAATAAAAATTAAAAATTAAAAGTATATTTTGAAAAACGTTTAAAAATTTAAAAACAAATTAAAATTAAACCAAAAATAAAATTTTTATAACAAACAAAATCAAATAGTTAGAATAAAAAATTTAAATTTAAATTAAAAGAAAATCTTATATCAAAATTAAATTTAAAAAATAATTAAAAAAGCAATTAAAAACATAAACTAAAATAATATTATTTAAAAATGGCTGTGGAGAGGCATAATGGTCCCCTCACTGCTAGGAGTAGGAGTAGGGGCCTCAGGACTGCCTTACAGCGGGTAGAAAGGTGTGCTGACCCCGCTCTATCAGACGTGAAAGAACCCCTAATCCTGGGTCGGGAGGCAAATTTTAAGAGAATAATAATAATAATTAAAACAATACATATATGTATGTATGTTATTTTTAAAAAAAATTGTTATTTTTAATTTTAATATTTTATTTTATTATTTAAAAAAAATATTATTTTTTATGTTTTTTTTTCCATGTTTATATATTTTTTTGAGTTATTTATTTAATTATTAGTATTATTTTTAAATGGTATGTTTTATATTTTTAAAAACATTTTTCTTGTTATTTTTACCTTAAATCATTCTGTTTGGAAAAAAAATACATCAAATGTCATCATTTTTCAATATAAAATTTATAAAATTTGTTTTTTTCTTTTATATTTTATATTTGAAATATGATTTTTTTTAATTATATTTATAAGCCAAATGTATATTTTTTATAGTGTTTGAAATTATTATTTTCTAATGGCATTATTTTTTGTGTATTGAATTATTAGTTAATGATATATAAATTTATAAAAATACTAACGTCAAAATATTAATTTTATTATTTTTTTTAAACTTTGCAAACAAATTAAAATTTTCATTATAAAGAAAACATTGCGAAGAAAAACAAAAAACACATGTTTGTAAAACCTTTAAAAAAACATTTTGGGACAAGATAACTTGAAAAATGGTTAAATAATAAATATTTTTTAAAAATTATCCAAACTTAAAAAATTAGAAAATCTAAAGTGTCAAAAACAAGCCCTCAAAAGAAAATCATTAAAATTAAAAAAAAAAAATGTTCATACTTATACATGAGAAAATTTAAAGTTCCAAAAATATGTTTCAACAAAACAAATAGTATTTTGAATAACTACTTTTCACAATGGGTTGATATTTTTGCTACAGTTAATTAGTAATTGTCTTGTTTGATCGGTAACTATGTTATATGGAACTAGGGTGTAATCCCATGATTTCAGTTCTTATGTTTATGTAAATAGGACAAAAGATATTTGGACCTATGGAACAATTAAGTTGTTTATGGAAATATTTTAATTAATAATTATTTATGGAAATTATGGCAATTTTGTAAAGACACAGTAATAGAGATATGGAAATTCTTATCCATGAGGATAGGATAGAATTTCATATTTTCCAAAATTCTCCAAAAAAATTCTTTAGAGAAAAATTAAAATTAAAATTAGATAGAAGAAAATATCTAAGAAATACATGGTAAAGAGGAAAGTTTCCGGGAAGAGATAAGAAAAAAACTATGGAAAAGTGAGTTGTAATGCAAACTTTTGTTGAAAAAACAAAAGTAAAGCCTAGGATATGGGAGACAACAACCTAAAATAAAGGGACGTTGTTATGGAAACTTGTTGGGGAAAGTGGGCTTAAAAGTGTCATCACTAGTGTGATAAGAGGTTGTCAACACTCCGTAAAATTAATCTCTGCTAGGGGGAGAATTGTCAGCAGAAGTTCATGGTTGGGAAGAAAAATTGTCTTTACAACTTGGTATGCAGCATGTAGAAATTTTATATTTAATTTCTTGTGTTTTTAGTAATGGTTAGGAGCGCAAGCTTGCCTAAGTTAATAGAGATATTCTGCTTTGTAATAAGGTATTATTGTGATATTAAACTAGGTTGGAATCATGGTGTAGGTTAGTATCATATGGTTTTTAAATACTCTTTTATGTATAGTGTCAATAATATGTTTTGTACACTTTCAATACTCTGTTATGTACAGTGTCAATACTGTGTTTTGTACAGTGTCAATATTGGGTTATGAACAGTGTCGATATTGTGTTCTGTAGAGTCAACTAATGTATTGTAGATGTATACAATTACAGTATGTTTAATTATAAACACATAAAAGGTTATGATGAGAGGGTAAACACAGTCTACCTATTCATATATGAACATAAGTAAAATAAACAATATAGCCTTTAGAAACTAAGTTAAACAAAATCTAATGCTAAAATGATGATAAAAAAAATGAAAACTTAGAGACTATGCTAAGATAGATCTAGCATTGGAAAAGTAATATTATTTAAAATTGTTAGAAGGAGTAAATAATACTAAACCTCCTACTTCTAGCTACTGAGATAAAAAAAATAAGTGAATGCATGATACGGTATAGAAGAAACTACAAGTGGCATTTATGAATAAACTACACATACATTTACCATTTACTAGAAAGCTAAAAAAGAAAACCATTATTATCCAAGAGAAATTTGATGTACCATATCATATCAAAAGAATCAAGAACATATGATTACATTTATATGATATGGAAATCTAATGAAAAGTGCATATGCATCCATCACAAAAAGCATGAGGAAATGTAACTCACGTTCCTATATATATATATATATATATATATATATATAATGTCTAGATACAGCCCATAAATAATGTTGTACATTATGGATTTTATACAGCCATCTGTATAAAATTGTATTAAAAAATAGAAAACATATTACATCTGTTCATCAAGTGCGAGAGTCCAAGTATGAAACTAACAGCAGAACATAGAAACTACAACACCACTTACCTAAGCTAAGTAAAATACAAATTCTTGCAAGAAGGAGAACCATGGTAGAACAACTTACTACCAACCTGAGCAAGAAGAAAATTGGTAAGAATGGGAAGTGAAATTTAAGTTTCATGCAATCAAAAAAATTTAGAATCATACCTATAAGGAAGAAGAAAATGCAAAATTTTGAATATGAGCCAAGGAGAAAAATAAATCAAAAATATTACTCGGTAAGGGACACATAGATACCTTACGTGAGAAGGTTGTCATGAGGTTTCTTATTCCACCTGTGCATTCAAAACCAAGAACGTTGTGAGTGAAGGGATCCTCCAACATATAAATATGAAAATAAACAAATGAGAAATCCAAAAATTTCATAAGGTATCGAAATGACCTATAGGTGGAAGGATGAGAGGATATGTTGTTACCTTAATCTCCTTTGAAAAAAAAATATCTCAGTCTCAGAAAAAGATTAACCCTTGGTCGCAAAAACCCACATTATAAACTTAGATCATAAATCAAAATTTTACACAAAGGGGAAAACTATAATCCAAATTAAATGTACATCAATGCTACAAAATGAGAAATAGAATAGGGGCAAGAAGGGTTGTAACAAACCTCGAATGAGGAACTCAAAATCTGTTACAAATTTGCAAAGAAAAAATTTAAATGAAATTTTACACAAAATAGAAGAGAGGCTTCCAATACCTCTGTTAACAAATCACAGACACCAAAATACAGCCAGAAAACAAATAGGGAGAAGGGATCGAAATAAAAAAAAACAACGTAACATATCAAATGTGTAGTGCTTAACCCAACAATTCAGGGGTGGAAGACATATATATAAACCCATAATCTGAACGTTTTACAAATGGTGTAAACCTGCAAAGAAATATTCATAAATAACACTTACATCGTATTGGAAGAAAAGGGGCAGGATGACTTTCAGAGTGAACCCGATGACTTGTCACTGAAACGCTGTGAAAAGACTGAGAAGCCTTTAATGAAATGACCACGCGGAGAAACAAAGGGATTCGTTATTGCATAAGTTAAGAACCCACGATGACATGGGTATTTCCATTTTAATAAAAATCCAAGACCTAAAACATAGGGACAATGCAAAAAAGAGGTGTCATGAGATGTTATTTCCAAGTTTGACCATGTTATGGGGTTTCCCTGCAACACAAACAAAAATAAATTTTGTAGTCAACCTTGAGGATTTATGAACAATTACAATTATGCAATCATGCCAAATGAAAATTGAGAGAAATCATTGTAAAACCCTTACCTTTGAGGCTAATGGTGAAGAAACTATCTACACAACACAATTTTTTTCCATAGCCAACAGGCTAAGCACACAGAGGGTTTATTTTGTGGAGTAATCGAGTTTCCATGGCACTCTGGAATCGAATTACACGTTCGAGCAATGTCGCCATAGATCCCATAGGCCTAAGAGCCACAAACCTCGTAGTGAAATATCAAAATGAGGAAGAAAAGGGCAAGTAAAACCTTTAGGGTTTTATTAAAGCATTTGAGTGGTAGATCTTTCTCCTTTTATCTTAGTCATTCATTAGTGGCGTCAATACAAGTGAATTCCACGTGGGAGAACATATTCTTTTCCACATGGTTAATTATGAGAAAGTCATGTCATTGAGGTAGGGAGAACATATTAGGTGTGAAATGGAATTATGAGATGGGCTGTAAAGCCTTCATTCCAAACCATAGTAGGACCACAGCTATGTTTAAAATGGGAGTAATGGTATAGAGAGTACACAATAGTAGGACTATAGGTATGTGTAACATTAGAGTTAGGTATAAAGTATAGGTTAGTATATGCGAAGGTAGGTTAATACATGTATTAGCTCCCTATATTTGTTGGGGCCCTTGTTTTTAAATTAAGCAGTTTTGTACTGCGGAGAACAAGTGGAGGAGCACAACCACGGTAGAAAAAGATCTGTCACGGTTGTGAGGAACTGAAAGGCAGGTGGCGCGGCTGTTGCGGAAGCGGGTACATACGGAAAATGGAAGTGGCAGAAGACAATTAAAGGGATTCCCAGCAATGAGGGAAAGAAGCAAATAGCCAAGCAGAGAAGAAGGAAGGATTGTCAATCATGCTGGCGATGGAAAAAATAGGTAGCTAGTAAGCGTAAAGAGGAGGTTGGCTCAGAAGGGATCAAGGAACAGGAGCCGTAGGAGAGCTCAGGCATTCGGTGAATACCAGAGCACAAGAAATATAGAAAATAGCCATTGAGGCCAATGTTTAGATCTCTAGCATCTTCGGTGGTCTACCAATAGTCGCAGGAGAAAAATAGGTCACTTAAGTCACAACATAAATGGACCTGTTGATGCAAGGATGACAACAGGCCATTGAAAGCTTCTGAGAGCTGAAAGCTTCCGCACTAACAAAGGTTCCAGAGTTGGGGCCTTTGTTTGGGCATGCAGAGGAAAAGGAGTAGACAAAATGCGCCACAGAATCAAGCAGACCAATGGAGACTGAGGCGGCAGGAAATAATTAAGTCAGGACGAGTCAATAGGATGTGATCGGGTCCTGTTGGGGCCCTTGTTTTGAAATTAAATAGTTTTGTGTTGTGGAGAACAGGTGGTAGAGTGCAACCACGGTAGACAGAGAGTTGTCACAGTTGCGAAGAACTAAAGGGTAGGTGGCGCGGCTGTTGTGGAAGCGGGTACAGATGGCAAAGGGAAGTGGGCGAAGACAACCAGTGGGATTCCCAGCAATCAGGGAAAGTAGCAAACATCCGAGTGAAAAATAAGGAAGGATTGTTAGTCCCGCTGGCGATGGAACAAATAGGAAGCCGATAGGAAAAAGGAGGAGGTTGGCTCAGAAGGGATCAGGGAGAAAGAGCTGTAGGAGAGCTCTGCTCATGTTTTTCTATTCTCTCTCTCTGTCATTGTTCTATTCTGCATCTTGTAATGCGATTGTAATCAGTTCTTCCAGGCATGCTCTGAGGAGTGATGTAATAGTATTTTGCTGATAATGCAACACTTTATAACATAAGGATGTTATTATAAATTCTATCTTTTGTTATGGTTTAGTGGGACATACGGCTATATTGAATTTTTGGTTATCGTTCTGATCAAGTTCATGAGTATTGTTATCTATATTGTATTTACACTTATTTGCAGTACTTAAGTTATGCATGGTTTGTGAATTTTCCATGCTTGATCGATACCTGATCCAATCCAAGCCTTACTAAGGTCATGACACACCTCGGGTGAGACTCTTTATTCCTCAGAGTAGGGTGAAAATGTCGGCATTGTGCTAGACTACTACGGTAACCATTATTGGCTACCTTTCTGAACCTGGGTCTCCCCCTAAGACCTATTTTATTTCCAACAAATGGTTCCATTGACGAGACCTCAAATCTCATTCTGGAGTTAGATCATGGTGTCACATATCTTGGAGAAAGAAATACGGAAATGGTGGGATGACCTTCTAGACTAGTTCATAGCTGAGCAAGTGGAAGTGGGATAGAATAAAAAGAATATTGTTAAGAACCAAATTCTATTCTCTGAGTCCACCAGTGACATCTTCAAGATATTCTGGGAAATTTTCCTGAGGATCTCTACAACTGGTTGTGGAGATTACATACCAAGGAAGCCCCGAGAGGTTTGCGGAAGGTGTGTCGCAAGTGGGTGCACTCAGATCTGGTAGCGCTCCACTTGTTAGATACCGATTTGACCCAAGCTATATATTTTTGGGTGTAATCTACCTTGGAAGGATACATAGTAGAATTTGAAGCTGAATGCTACGAGTCTTTCTCGAAAGCAGAATATGTATTCAGATCAGGGCTACCTGGAGGACTGTTGAGGGAGATCCCCCTGTGGATCAAAGATTTTATGGTGGATGAAGGATTGATGGAGTTCCAAAAATCTGATATGGAGGCCTGAACCTCCAGTACTGGGGGAAGGGACTGAAGGAGAGATGCTACAAGTAAGGTGAAAAGGGAGAATAGGGATATGGATGCTGAGACCTCCAGTAGGTTAAGGGAACGACGAGCACATCGGAGGGCGCATCTCGCCGAGAAGTGGCGAGAAAGGGTTATGAAAGAATTGGAAAGACAAGAAAGGAAAAGGAGAGACAAAGGAGAGGTGCCTCAAATGACGAAGAATATGGAAGGTCAGACGAGTTCTCAGGATATAGGGGGGACTACCAAGGAAGTGTGATAGGTGTATAGGAGCCCATCCCAAGAAGAAAAGGGAAAGGAATATGATAGAAATAACATGCGCCCTGAGAAGACATCCGATGTGGAGTTGCATGTTGCGATGGAGCACCTATTTCAAGAAGGGTCGGCACCCATAATCCCAGGTAACCCTATTCCACAAATTTCAAGTAGCTCTAGTCCCAACCTTCCCCTGGCACTTTATCAGCTGCTAGGTGATTTTTTTTTTTAATTTACAAGAATTAAGTAAATCGAATATCATTGTGTCTGCAACAGTAATACACACTAGAAAAAGTCCTGGTACTACCATTTCACAGCCGAGACTAAGGGGATTTTTTCCAGTAAACCCCACACAAGGAAGCATGGCAGGTTCGTTTACTCGGTACCCAGAGTTTTCTGGGAGGGGTAATGACGATGTGGAACAACACTGGTACCTCTGTGAAGCCATATGGAGGGCTCAACAGACACCAGACATAGGTAAGTTGGTATAATTTCAAACTAATCTTCAGGAGAGAGCTCTATGTTCGTTTATAAAGTGGTCTAAGATTCATCAGAACCCAACATTCGATGATGTAAAAAAGGATTTCGTGAAGGAATTCAAATTACCCCAAACAGATTAGCAAGGTTTATCAGAGATGTGGGAGATCAAGCAGCAAGAAGGGGAAACTGCATGGGATCTAATGAGGAGATTCAAGGATGCGGTTGGAAAACTTAGCTATCCAATCGATCCCAATCACCAAAGCGATTGGTTTATCAAGGCCCTTCTCCAGCTGATAAGAACCCCACTAACAGAGCAAAAGATCGAGACATTACAAGATGCAGATCAGAACAATGACAGAGAGAGAGAGAGAGAATAGAACAACATGAGCAGAGCTCTCCTACGGCTCCTGCTCCTGATCCCTTCTAATCCAACCTCCTCTTTCGGCTTACCGGCTACATATTTGTTCAATCGCCAACGCAACTAATAATCCTTCCTTCTTTTCCACTCGGTTGTTTGGTAGTTTGCCTGATTGCTGGGAATCCCACGGATTGTCTTCTGCCGCTTCCCTTTGCAATCTATACCTACTTCCACAACAGTCATGCCACCTGCCCTTCAGTTCTTTGCAACCGTGACAACTATCTGTCTACCGTGGTTGCGCTCCGCCACCTGTTCTGGAGGCCATGAAGATAGAGGCGATGGAAAGATACCCGCAAGAATTTAAAGGAGGGGCATTAGCTCAGTAGACTTATATACTGGGAATACAACATCAAATAGCTAGCCTAACAGAAAAACTAAAGGAAATTCAACCCATGCATCTAGTGAGGCCAAATGTATGGTGTACACACTTTCTAATGGAGGGACATGTGGTAACTGAATGTCCTCTATTGCGAGGCCAGAACGTGGGAACACCAACAACAGGGGCACCAGGAGTTCCTCCAATAGGAGGGGTCGCATAAATAAACACCCAAGGATTATATCTGCCACAACAACCATACATGGGATTCCCCATGCAAAAAAATTCAACGACGATTGAGTATTGCGAGATCTGCAAAAGCATGGGTCACTCACCCCGCCTATGCCCCATAATGAAAAAGTACTCCAATATCCTGAACAATGTATACTATGAGTTCTATGTATCTACCACACACAGCACAGAGCAGTGTAGAGCTCTGGATTCTTTGGCAGAACGGTTAGACAAGCCTTCATATAGAGTAAACGAGGCTCCTAGAGGATGAGGAGGAGGCTTGAGAGGAGGTCAAATGGGAGGAAGAGGACCAGTACGATGCTAAAACTATGACCAAGAGGGTCATGTGGCTAGGGAATTTCCACTTCCTAGAAGACATTGGTGCTCTCAGTGCAGGGTTAACATGCACGCAACATAATACTGCCCAAATCTCATTAAAAGATGGGAAGAAAGGGCCAGACAAAGAGGAAAAAATATGGTAAATTCTGACCCAATAATAATTCAGGCTCAAGCCATGCAAAATGTAGCTATAGTGATCCAGGGAGGCAAAAGAACTGGGGAAGATGCACAAAAAATGGACCTGATGAAACTGGTAAGACTAGCATCTCCAAAGCCAACATTCAGACCAGAAAAAAAGAAGCAATTATTTCAAGAAGCAGCAAAAGCATTTTCCTAGCTTGGGGGAAGCAAAGGAATCAAAATTCCACAACCGAAGGAAGGGGATGAAAACCAATCCAATACAGTTACTACAATTGAAGAATGGTTCTGTCTATTTCTAAAAATTGTTAACAACGCACCCATGTTGGAACAATTAAAACAAAACCTGGAAAGAGTACTGCAGAAGACCATGGATCCAGGGGAATCATCTGGCACGACACAGAAATATATACAAAGAGTGAACAGAAATAATACAAGGACAAGAAAAGAGCTCTGGGTGAATACTCAAGTCACGGGATTCCAAATTAAGGACACAATTCTTGATCTGGGTTCCGACGTAAATATATTGCCCAGAAAAATGTGGGAAGAATTGGGGAAACCAAGGTTAACATACTCACCAATTCAACTCTGTATGGGGAGCCAGTACTGCATTGTGCCCATAGGAAAACTAGAGGAGGTCGAAGTTGACGTTATGGCAGTAAAGATGTACACGGACTTTGAGGTCATCGACATTATAGGAGACAAAGATCCCTATCTAGCATTACTGAGGATCGACTAGTATTTTGAAAACTATGAGGTAATATATTTAAAGAAGGAACTGATGATCTTTGAGGATAGAGAGGTCAGAGTCACCCAGTCGCTCGACCCATATCAAGGTCCCTGATACACAGCTTTTGTTGATAAGAGAGAAGATGCTCATCTTCTCGACCATCTTTATCAAATGACTGCAGGAATAAGGGAAGATTACATCAACCCAATGGCAAGAGGATCGGTGAGCTGGAGGAGCATTCAAAGCTCAGACTTGGGCTCAGAGGTTACCTGGGATGACTGGCAGCAAGGGGGATATGAGACCAAAACAAGAAGATGCGCCACCATTAGAAGAATCAATTAGATCGGGGCTGAGGTAATAGATTACCCAACTTTATCTGATATGAACATTGTAAATACTTTCATTATCAAAACAGAAGACAATGTACCAGAGGATCAAATAGTCCTGCTCATGGACGTGGCCTTACAATCCACGGTTGCAAGATGGTAGAAAAACCATCGAAACTCACTGTCGCGATGGCACAGAGTTGCAGTAGCACTGAAAGCCAGGTTAAAGGGAGAAGAAGGACCCCAGTTCACTTGACAATTCCAGGGGGATTTAGATCCTAGAAAGCATTTGAAGAAGTGTGAATATTAATGGAACACTATAGGATACCTGTAGGAGCCATGGGTCCACAAATTATACACTCCTTGGATAGGATTCCACAATCCTCGTACCTAACAGAGGAGAGGAAAAGGGGAACTGGCACTTGGAAAGGAGTTACGAAGAATTTTACATAGTGCTTCTTATTTGAAGGAAATACAGATACAGTCACCCAAGTGGTACATGCCATTAAAAGGGTACTATTCTTCCTAGAGAATCAGGGGGAGGATGAGCAACCACTCCCGAACCAAAGCATCCGGCAGTGAGTAACATGCAAGAAGATAGATAGTGAGATGGACGATGATAATCTAGAGGGACTTAGACATCTCTAATTTGAAGAAACAGAGGGAGAGCAGGAAATTCAGGAGGACCAGACAACTGAGGGAATTCATTTGCTCCCCCTAAAAACTAAGAAAATGAATATTGGGACCTAAGAGAAGCCCAAACTAGCATCAATTGGGGACTACTCGGATGCTAAGACAACCAAGGAAATATTTAGTCTATTATAGGAATATGAGGACTTGTTCCCATCGTCCGTAGTTTACTTGAAAGTAATCAAATGAGACCTGGGAGAAATCCGTATAACACTGAGGCTTGATGCAAGACCAATCAAACAAAGACCCTATCCATTGAATCCAACGGTAAAGGAAAAGGTTAAAGTGGAAATCGACAAAATGCTAAAGGTAGGATTGATATTCCCAGTGGAGGAAGCATAATGGATAATCCTGTTACACTGAAAATTGTCATCCTGACATTCTGCTATGTGTATGAGTCATTATTACTCATACTCCTCCCTTTTCAAGTCTAACATATCAGTTCCTCATGTCAAGCCTTGAAAATCAGAGAAAAGTTCCTAAAAATATCCTAAACTTTGGTGTTTCACTTTATCTCTATCTTGCCTGTGGTCCCGCACCTAATGTTCAGCTCTCTTGCGTACCTGAATGCACTTTATCTGTGTTAAAAGTGCGGACCCCTGTAAGATCAAAAAGGCGCAAGTAATTTCCAAAAATCTCAATAAAAGTGAATTCTATAAGCTTTCAAAAAATATCTTGCGGTGATAGAACCGCTCTTATGAGGCGCATGAATCCCTTACCTTATGGAGCTAAACCCTTGATGTGAGGAGCTTATCCCTTTGAAGGAGGATTCTATCCCTTCATAGTTGGAACAAGAAACCTCCTCTATTCTACTATAAAAAGAGGCATTGGGTAGCCTCAAAGGGGAGTTGAAGCTTTAGAATATTTGAAGTTAAGTGCTATTGAGATTCAGACTCAGTTAATTAATACTTTTGTGAGGAAATATTACATACCTCTATTCGTCTTTGTTGGAGGAGTGCAGAACTTATCAAAGTAAAGGAGATTCCTGCTTCGGACCCCGGAAAGTCCTATGCAACATCAAGGCTCAGGTTGTAAGGATTTTCTTCTTTTGAAATTAATACAAATATACTCATTTTTCTCAATAAGCTTTCAATCAATGGTTTATTTCATAGATTCCTTGATCACTATGATACGCATGGTTTATGATGATTTCTATACAAGTGCTATGTAATATTTTGCTTGTTTGTGACTACAGGTTTACGAGGAAAATTCTTTCAAGCGCGCGAGGGACAATAATGACTTCAAACAAGCACTAGACAAATGGTAAGTCCTTAACACCTCTATAGACATTTTCATAGATCATATATGCTTAGAGAAAGATTAGTCTATTGAGCTGTTTGTTGCTAGATAATTTTAGTACTAGGGAGATCAGTCTTGTCCGCAAGACGGATTAATCCTCCAACAAATTGGCGACTCCACTGGGGAAACAACTTGTTGTTTTTGGTTCTCTTTTATTTTTATTTGAGGAAACGTTTTCCTAGTTTTTGATTGATAGACATCTTCCTGGGTAGCTTAGGTTTTCTCTTTTTTTGAAAATTTTGAGATCTTTTATGTTGTTCTCTAATTTCTCCTGGGACCGCACTTTTCCTTCTTTTCACAGTGCGGGCAATTTCACATATTTTCTTTAGTAAACATGTGCGGTACCGCACCTGTTACTTCTGCAAGCCTGCAGACCATGTTAAAATTTTATTTTGATTTAGATTTTTTGGTTTCTGCCCAAATTGATGATTGTTTCTGTCAAAAACTTTCTGTGAATGAATCTTAGCAGTATGGTGTTTTGATGATTTTCTAAAAGTTTTGTGTGTTGGATTGTTTTTCGCTTGGTCTTTGTAGCAATTTGAAGCATTGACTGTTGGAATTACCTAGGATTACATTGGTCTTTTGTTCTTGCTGAATCTGGCCTGAGTGTGAAGTCATCCTTTATTAAGAAATAGAGTTACCTGTTTCTTTGCAAATCTTCGACAAGAAACTTTGTTATTGGTTTTTGAATTTCATTTTTTATAAAAACATAATTGAGTGTTTTTTATCTATTTTTTATTCTGAACGAATAGATCCTTAGTTTGTTGAATAACTAAGTAAAACATTCTTCAAAAAAAAAAAAAATTTAAAGCTTTTATTCAAATAGGTTATTAAAATTTGTAGATCTCAGAATTAGTTTTATAGTTTTGAATATTTTTTATAAAAGTTTGTAGATCTCTTTTGAAGGAAATTTGTTTTATAGCTTCAAGTTTTTGAAAGTGAAAGGATTTTCTTATGAGCTTTGATAGTTTGTTTCATTTGGAGTTATTGCTGAAAATACAAAAATATTTTCTTTGAATTGTTCTTTATGTTTAAAGAAGGAATTGTTCATTAAAAGAATTGCATTCTCTAACTCTTCCTTAATTAGAATTTCATTGAAAGGAAACGATTTGATTATCATTTTTAGATGCATTTTTAGTTTTTTTTGGAAGTCGAGTCTTCACACCATCAAAGTTTCACTTCCGCACCCATTGACTTAAGAAACAACTCCTAAAAGTAACGCTTAATTAAAATTCATCTAGCAATCTTTTTATTTTCTAGGGTTCTTATCACCAACATAGCTTAGGCTAGTATCTTGAAGTAGGGACTAATTAACTCTCCAAGGTAGTAAAACAAACAAGTAGACAAATCTTGTGGTAGGAAATAAACCCAATTGTAATTTGTATAATCTGGGAAGTTTCTCTTAAAGAAGTCAATCACGAGATCATGTCTGAACCTTTGAGACAATCAATTATGTTTTTTTGGGGAAGATAGAAGATTTTGTGCGTATTACAAATGGTAAAACTCATATTAACCATTGTCGAGGAGCCTGGGGTCACTTGTCGGTAAACCTCGGATTAACCATGTTGAGGAACCTTCAAGGGGATTGAGCTTTGTTACTCTACCCTTGCACGAGGGATCGGATCGTAGACTGTTCCCCCAGTTATATTAGTTACTATTGGTAACCTTAGTGTCCACAAACATAAGATTATTTCCTAAGGTGACAGTGAAGGAAAGATCTCATTGTACCTGGAGCAGACATCGACTAGACTCACTTGGACTCTCTGGGGGGTTCTCTTCACACGAGATGGTTTTGTGAGGAAACTTGTGCCAGTCTGTTTCATTAAGCAGGTTTTCGGGGTAACTGTTCCAACCGCCCTTTCTGTATTAAATTTCTACTAAGTTGGATTTCATCACCAACTAGTGTTTTAGTACGGGAAGTTACCATTTGTGTGTGGTTTGAACTCTTATATTTTTTAAGCATGTGATTCAATTGATTGTTTCTTAGAGACTTTAGGTGTTTTCATTGAAATTTTCTTTGTTTGCGTGTGATTAGTTAAATATTTAATCGTGGCTGAATTGCCGAGAAAATCCCGGAGATTACAAGGGAAACCCCCCGAATATTCACCAAGTCAGCTTGAGGGGGCTTCGCGCTCTGGTATCATCTAGTAGCGGTAGGATTAAATCAATAGAAGTCGGGACTTCGTCTATAGTATTTCATCCTAGTTATCAAACACCCATAACAGGACACATTCAAGATCCGATTTCGGTTTCTGAAGTTACTGGTAATATTTCTCCTACCAGTGAACTGGCTGATGAACCTGAAATCTCTGAACCTAAAACTGAACCTTCTCTTTTGGAAACATCTTCAAGATTTATTACTCCAACTTCTAGCGATCCTGGTTCACCTAGGGTAAGAAATATTGTCACTGACGATCTTCCATCTGGACTAATTTCTATTGAAGAACTTACTAATATAGACGAAGATTTATCTCTTCCCAATTCCCCTCAATCGTTAAATCTTAGGGAACGTGAATCAATTTTCTACAGCCCTATTCGAACTACTGCTTGGTATTTATCCTTAACAATTTTTTTAGAAAATCCAGGTCTTGCTTTTTCTCCACCTCGAGTTCCATTTGATCCAACACCCAGAGGTTACTATGCGTCATCCATTATGGCAGGAGAGTCATCCATGTTTTCCCAGACACCAGAAACATTTTTACATGGTGGTCCTTTTGTTTCTTCAGGATATCAGGCTCTGTCTGGTACTTTATCCAGAGCAGCTCCTCAACGAATAGAACAAGTGTTATCATCTGGTTTAAGTGGAATTAAAACTGAAATGTTAAACGCAGAGAAAATCTTTATGATGTCTGGTAATATTCTGAATCTGGAAACTCAAGGCAGTCAGTTACCGCCTGGAGGGCAATCTCAGGGAAATCCGTTACCGCCTGGGGGGCAACCTCAAGGTAGTCAGTTACCACCTGGGGGAAAACCTTTAGGAAGTCAGTTACCACCTAGGGGGCAACCTCAAGATAAATTTTTCCCAGGACAAATTGTGGAATCATATTATTTTGGGGGACAATCCCAAGGATAGTACATACCTCAAGGATATCAACCTTCAGAACAGTACATACCACAGGGTCAACCCAAAACTCAATATGCTCCTCAGGGTCCTTATCAACCCCAACTTCAGTACATGCCTCAGGGTTATCAACCTCAAGGTCAGTACCCAATTAAAGGTTACCAACAGCCTTCTGGTCAGTCATCTATTCAAGGAGCCGGAAATTTACCACTTACTTATCAACCCTACGTTCAACCATGATATGGTCCTTACGTTCAACCTTCTGCGGGACAGTACCCCGGAATGAATATGATGTGGGATCCATCCTAGTATCAACAGCCTATGCAGCCTAACGTGTAGCTACCTTATCAACCTGGACAGCCTTTGGTTTCTGGTTTAACCCTGCAACCTGTCCAGCCAACTATTCAAACTTCTACACCTAATTATGTTCAGCAGGCTGGGCCTAGTTCACCTCAGACTCTACCTCAAACTACTGCAACATCTGTTAAACATGTAACACCTATTTCTGGAGTATTTGTAACTCCGAGTTCGGCTATCCCTGTATCCGTGCAAATCCCTCAAGTCTCTGTACCCCAGTCATGATCTTCAGTTCAGACTTCATTTCAGATGCTTGCAGGACAAGCCAGTACAAGTACAGTTGTCACAAGTCAACCACAATTCACGTATCAACCATGCCAGGGATATCCTCAATTTGGTCCCAGTTCACAAAATCCAAGTTATTAGTATCAACCGTACCTTGGCTATACTTATCAGCAGCCTCAACAACCCCAGTTTGGTCCAATTAATCCTGGTTTTCTAGGAGGTTACATGATTCCTAACGTGAATCTGATTCCCAGTTATCCTGGGTAGCCACCTCCTGGAACTTCTTTGGCTACTCAAGGTTTTCGTGACCCTAACCGTGAGTTACCATTTATTGCAACTTTGGATTTACCTGATTTGACGCGCCTTACGAATGATCCGATTTTCTATTATCCATACTGGCCGCCAATGCCACATAAGTTTCCCAGTGATATACCCAAATTTGAAGGTAAGTTAGGAGAGGATCCATCAAATCATGTCATGACTTATCACCTCTGGTGTGTGTCTAATTCAATCATTGATGATTCGATTCGCTTACGTCTTTTCCAAAGAACTCTTATTGGTCTTGCAGCCAAATGGTACATTGAGTTACCACGAGGCTCATTTAATAACTTCAGTCAGTTAGCAACTACCTTCTTGACTCATTTTCAGTTACCTGTCAGATATGAGAATGGCACGTAATTGTTAACTTCACTAAAACAATCTACGTCTACGTATATTCTTGATCATATTCATGAATGGCGACATAGAAGACGTTTGGTGAAAGTTTATATTCTGGATCAAATTTTGGTAGAATGGTTTGTTAAATCATTGTTACGCAAGATTACTGAAGATGTAGCTAAGTTTGGTGGTGTTACTGAAGAGCAAGTGATTTCTCAAGCTCATTACCTTGACCTCGTTTATACGCAGTCAGGTACTTTACACGAAAAAATCCCTGACCTTCCAGAACAAGGTCAAATAGCTGTTTCTCCTTCAGGGTCTCATGCCGCTGATGGTATGATTGGTACGGTCAATACGAAAAGTAAGAAGAAATCTTCAAAGAATTCTTCTCCTATTATAACTTTACCAGATTCCCCGAAAGGAGAATATTCCCCTGAAATTTCTGCCGAAATTCATGTAGTAGAGACATCTACAGCTAAATCTAAATCCGGTGGTAAAAAGAAAGGGAAGAATAAAAATAAAAATAATTCAAAAGAGAAAACTGATAAAAATGAATCCAATGACGAAAAACGCAAACCTCGTTATCCTTTTTATATTTGTGACGAAGATCATTTTACTAAGGAATTCCCACATCGAGCAGAGGTTGTGAAATTCATTAAAGGTTCACAACAACCTGCTGTCTTGAAGGATCCTTTTCCAACTCAAGATAGAAAAATGTTTGGTTCTACTTTGACTACTTCAGAAGAACCTATTTTGATGATGTCTCATGTAAGGATTGTGACGCGATCACAAGATTATGGTACTAAGAGTCTTGTTGATGGTAAAGAAGCAGAATCTTCTAATGAAAATGCCTCCTCCTATTTCTGGTCCGCTGCAGATCAAGAAACAAAATCCAGACTTAATAATCAAACCGCCTGCTAAAGGTGTTCTTTGTAAATCAGCTTTCAATCCACATGCGAGAGCTGCTCAGAATTACAACATTGTTGAAGACTTAGCTATTTACCCTTCAGTAATGTTGGCTTTGGAAGTGCTGCAATCATGCCCATCACAGCGTAAATTTCTTTTTTCTGCTATAGGAGTTGTAGATGTTCAGGATTCTAGTCTTATAATATTTAATTTAGAAAATAGTACACCTCGTCTACCTCATCAAATGGCTTTCCAGATACTAGTGTTAGTCAAAAATAGACCGATTTATCGAACTGTGATTGATGAGGGAGCTTCAATGTGTATTATGTCGATTCAGTGCTAGAAATCGCTTGGTTCTCCTACAATCAACCAATCTCTGACGATTCTTAAGGCTTTTGATGGTCGAGGTTTCCACCCTTTTGGTATTTTGCAGGATTTACCCATAGGGGTCGAAGGTAAAATCGTAAATCTAGATGTGGAAGTGGTTGATGCCCCTCTAGATTACAACCTTCTCCTGGGTTGTAGTTGGTCTTATGCTATGAATTTTGTTGTTTCTTCGGTCTTTCGACTCATAAAATTTCCATATCAAGGAAATATCATCACAATAGATCAGTTAACTTATTTCTCTTCTGACCCAGCCTCTACAGAAACAATCCAGCACGTTGGTAAAGCAGTTATCCCTTATAAGGATGTTGGAGTAGGATTGGTTAAAGATTTTGGTTTACTAGGAACTTTTTCCTTTCCTCCTCCTAACGTATCGCCTTCTGTTGCAACTATTCACATGATTTCATCAGAAACTATTATGTTTGATGATCCTTGGATCGTACCTTCCGATTCTGAGTTAGATTCAATTGATGGCATGATGCCTTTGAGTCCATTTGAAATTGCATATCAGGCTGTACAGTTACTTTCTGACCCCTCTTCAACCGAAAATGATCCAATGAATGGGATCTATGAGAAATCACTTTCTATATCCATTTCAGCCACAACGACATTTCCTGATGTTGTTCATAATGATGAGCACATTCGTGAATTTTTGTCTGTTGAGGATTTACCATGGGAAGATCTGCATCACTGAGCTTCATTTTTACCTGAACTAGAATCATTTTGAAGATGATTTCACTTCAATTTTTACCCCTGAATATTTCAAAGAACCCTAGAATCCGTTGCAAAAACCTGATTCTGAGTTAAATTTGGAAAATATTTCTCGAACGGTTCCAATTGAAATTTCAGTAAAGGCAGGAATAATTGAAAACATTCATATAGGTGCTTGTTGTACTGAAGATGAAATTAAAGCCTATAAAGCCCTATTTCAAGAATTCTGTGATGTGTTTGCCTGGTCCTATGAAGAAATGCCAGGAATTGATCCGTCAATCATCGTACATGAAATCAAGACTTACCCGGATGCCAAACCTGTTCGTCAACGTTTATGTCAGATACATCCTAGAAAATTTGCTGCTATTAAATCAGAAGTTGAAAAATTACTTCGTGCAAGTTTCATATATCCAATTCCTTTAATAGATTGGGTATCAAATATTGATCCTGTAACTAAAAAACAAGGAACGATACGAGTATGTATCGATTATAGGGATATTAATCGAGATTGTCCCAAATGCAATTATCCAACTCCATATATCGATCAAATAATCGATGATTGTGCCGATAGCGAAATGTTTTCCTTTATGGATGGCTTTTCCAGGTATAATCAAATAATCATACACCTTGCTGATCAACCAAAAATAGCTTTTATTTGTCCGTGGGGGACGTTTTCTTATCGCAAACTACCCTTTGGTTTGAAGAACGCTAGAGAAACTTTTCAAAGGGAAATTTCTTACGTGTTTCATGACATTAAGCACATTGTTCAGCTGTATCTCAATGATTTACCTGCTCATTCATCACACAGGGCCGACCATCTCACACACTTACGAGCTATTTTTATGAGGTGTCGGCATTATAAAATTAGGCTGAATCCACGCAAATGTGTTTTTTGTGTAGAATTGGGTCATTTACTAGGATTTTTTGTTTCGAAATTAGGCATTCGCGTCGATCCGTCAAAGGTCGAAGCTATTGTTAAATTACCTCCTCCTTCGACTTTACGCCAACTCCAAAGTTTGCAGGGGAAAGAAATTTTTTTACATCGGTTCATTCCTAACTATGCCGAGCTTACAAAGGGTTTTTCCTGGTTGCTAAAACAGAACATTCCATTCTTTTGGGACGAGATTGCTGATCGATCTTTCGATGGACTTAAACATGTGTTGACCCACGCACCATTATTGTATCCTCCCAACTACAACCAGGATTTCATTTTGTACCTCGTTTCTTCTCATTCCACCATTGGGATGGTGTTAGTTCAGGAAGATGAACCTCACACTGAACATGTGATTTACTATCTTAGTCGGAATCTGCATCCGACCGAGATCAAATACACACATGTGGAGAAATTGGCATTGGCAGCTGTCCAAGCTGTCCAGAGATTTAGGCACTACATCTTGTTACATAAAACCATGGTAATTTCTGATTGCAACCCTCTGATGTATATTTTGACCAAACAATTGCTAGGGGGAAAGTATTCCAAATGGATAGTCATCCTGCAGGAATTTGACTTGGAGTTTGAGAAATCCAAGGCAAAGAAATCTTTGGTATTTGCGGAGCTGATGTGTGATTTTCGCTCTACCGATACTGAAACTATGGCAGAAGAGCCCATTGCAGACGAATCTTTGTTTCGTATCAGTACTCTCGATCCATGGTATGGCGATATTATTGTTTATCTCCAAACCCAATCTTTTCGGCCTGAAATCTCATGATTTCAGCGACAGAAAATACACTTCCAATCCCAACAGTACAATATTATTGGTGAAACACTCTATTGTCATGGAGCGGATTCAGTTTTCTGACGCTGTCTTGTTCATGAAGAAGTTGAAAAAGTTTTAAATGAATTCCATTCTGGAGCATGTGGCGGTCATATGTCTGGGTATGCCACAGCCCAAAAGATATTGCGCGCTGGCTATTTCTGGCCGTCGTTATTCAAGGATTGTATTTATGCAGTCCGGAAATGCCACAATTGTCAACTTTTTTATCGTAAGATGCACACACCACCCGCTCCTCTTCATCCCATAATTGTTGTTGGTCCTTTTGCGAAATGGGGTATCGATTTTATTACATGTAACCCTCACTCGTCCGGGGGGCATGCATATATTATCTTAGCAGTAGATTATTTTACTAAATGGGCCGAGGCGATGCCTACATTTTCGGCTGATGGAAAAACTGCTACAACTTTCATATTTAATCACATAATTGCTAGGTTCGGTGTTTCTCAAGCCATTATTACAGATCATGGAAGTCATTTTTGAAATGTCATGATGACAGATCAACTTGGCATGCACCACGATAGTTCCACTCCATATTATCCGCAAGCCAATGGTCTGGTTGAAGCTATAAATAAAGTTTTAGTCATCAGGATTAGATGAATTATTGGTATTCACAAAATGAATTGGCATTCCATGTTATTTTCAGCACTTTGGGCATATCGAACCTCAGTGAAAACATCAACTGGTTTCACTCCCTTTCAACTCGTTTATGGTTTGGAAGCTGTGTTGTCGATTGAATGCGAAATTCTGTCACCGATATTAGCCATAGAATTACTCCCAGCTACGTCTTAGGAGGAGAAATATTTCTTGTACTTAGCTCAGCTGGATGAGAATCGACGAAATGCTGCAATAGCAAACGAGGCTCATGTTAAACGAATAAAAGCTCAGTATTAATGAAGTTTTACCCTTCGAAATTTTTCAGAAGGAGGCCTAGTATTAGTTTATGATCAAGCCAACGATAAGCTAGGAGCTAGGAAATTCATGCCCACGTGGCATGGACCTTTCATTGTCAAGTGAAAGTTAGCTAAAGGGGCCTATGAGCTGATAGATTTTGACGGTGTCCCTTTAGATAAACCTAGAAATGGACTTTATCTGAAGCGATACTATGCTTAACTTGGTATGGAGATTTTTATTAGATTAGATTTCTTTACTGCTGGTGTGTTTTAGATTAGAAAATCATGCTTAGTTTAGAAGTGTGTTTATCACTATTCCTACTTATCTGAGTTTTAATCTTGATATCGCAGATGTCAACGTCTCTTCAAACCTACATTGGTTTTGCTCATGGTGCTTGTCATAGTACACGGAACATTTCTTCCGTAGCTTGGGTTATTTATTCACCCTCTGATGAGTTAGTATCCATGCATGGGGTAAGCCTTGGTCAAACAACGAATAGCATTGCCGAGGATAGTGCAGTGATTGAGTTATTATCTGAATCCATATCATTTGGAATTCAGAGTTTGATTGTTAGGTTGGATTCTGAACTTGTTGTATTACAATTAAACAGGGTTTATGCCATTAGAAATCCGGTGTTATTACGGTTATTTTTAAGAGTTCATCTCTTGGAACGTGAATTTGACTACATTGAATATCAACATATTCCAAGACATTTAAATACATTAGCAGACACAGTTGCATCTAGTATGATAAATCGACATTTGCAATGACCAAAACAGTAAAACAAACAACATCCATAATATGAACACAAATAGCCGGTAAATAGTGATATATCATAGTATAGAATTTTTTTCAAAGAATATACATCATCTTCGATCAAAGGTTGGAAACACCTTATGATCGGTGTTGTGGATCATTATCTGCATATCCTTTTTTATATTTTATTTCGAAAATCAAAAAATCTGGAAATTTGAAAAATATGCTATAGTATGAAATTTTTATACTTTAGCATAAAAAAAGAAATGCAATGTTTTTACAAAGAATGATGTACATAAAGTAGTCATAAAAATTTATTTTGATATATATGATTTCAAGCTTAAGCTCTGAGCAACTTCCCGAGCGGAAGCGGTGATCACAGAAAAGTGCTTTCGGATAAGTTATTGTGGGGGGAGAAGTAGCTCGTTGTTTATCAAATCCTGACCCCCCGTAGTTGATTAGTCAAATCTTGGATGAGCCGTGATCAACGGCTTGGATTCATTACGGGGAGTATAGGTTGAATTTTTTCACCGTACTCCCAGACCCCCCGTAGTGGCGTCATCAGGAAAGTGGGAAACAACTGTCAAGGTTTATACACGTCATTTTGGCATTTATTGCAGATCTTCGTAACTGTTAAATGGCCCATTGTATCATTCTCATTTTTCTGTGGTTCTTTTTCCTGTGAGTCGTGCTCCCGCCATCTTTCTGTTGTCAAAATACCCCACGAATTATTTTTACACCTTGCTCGTGTTTGACACACAACAGAATGCTCTTCCTGTTGCATGGGTTATCTCATCGCAGAATGGATTGTTAGACATCTTACAGTGCTTGCCAGCACTCATGGAGAGAGGTCGACAAGTTCAACCTACATGGACAATAAATGCCTTCATGATAGGTGATGCATTGGTCGACATTGATGCATTAAGTGCTATAACTGGATCTCAAGTTTTGCTCTGCGTATGGCACTTTAGGAGAGCATGGTTAAAGAATATGGACAAGTTGGCCACTTGTGGGAAGAACGTTCGAAAGATGTTTATAATGTTGGGTGAAATTATATTACTGGAATATGGCTTCTCTGAAAAATTATAGTCTTGTAAATAACTATAGGTTGGAGCACATGTATGAAACATCTGTAGAAAAAGCAAAGAGACTTCCTGAAGACCATTGTGTTCGGGATGAGCACATTGAAAATGCATTCTGGGTTCAGAGTCAGTCATCATTGAATGCATACCTTGTGTTGTTTTCAGAGCATAATTTCAGTTCATGTAATTGCCCATGGGCGTTGAGAGGCAATTTTTTGGCGTTGAAGAAGATGGTGTTGTAAATCCCAATGATAAAAATACAAAGAATAACAGGTTTGCCTTCATGCTGGACTGAGAAAGGAGATATCATTTCATGGAAGTTTTATGAAGATCAGTTCACATTTGCAAAAAGCAGAGCAGATGGCAGGCATGAAAAGACACAAGTTCTAAAGGGAGAAACGGTGTTTAACTTCTTACAAAGGCATTTCCATCTGCTATGGATGGTGAAGACATTATTCACAGGAATTCTTACTCACAGTCAGGCTGTTGCATTTAGATTGGAGTATTTTAATTACAAGAATTCTTCGACAACTCAGGATAAGCTATGGAAAGAATGCAAGAGATTTTCAATGGACACAGCAACTCCAGCCGTTCAGCCACAAGTAGTTGTTGAGACAACAACTATCTTAGGAGCACCAGTTCACTTAGATTAGAAACTTTCAAATTTTTATTATGTTTTTTAGTGAAATCATATAAATGTCATAGAACTTTTTCGAGGCATGTGCCTCCATCACAGTTAGTAGTTTAAGCAGTTAGACTTAGTTAGAACTGTTAGAATCAGTTTCGTCACTGGAAACTATTTTGGTCATATTGTATTTAAAGACAATTGGAAGAGGGAATAAGGTTCCGAGTTTTGGACCTTGAAGCTAAGATTTTGTACTGAAGAATACTGAATTAATGAAAAGCTTTTGCAAGTTTCCTTCATTCTGTTTATGCTGAATAGTTTCTCAGTTTTCATTATGTTTTCCATATCTATGAGTAAAATAGAGTAATTTGAGCTGCAGGTCTCTAGATACATGTGTATTTAAGAGTTAAATAAACCTTAATGGGCGCCCCTCTATTTTAACGTTATCATTACTCATTCCTTCAGGATTTTACACTAATAGATTTTGTTTCAAGCAACATATCAAATTGAAATCCTTTCTTTCTTGTTTCTTCCATCCTTTCATTTCAACATAAGGAGGATATGGCATTGCAGAACTTTCCATGGGTTTAATATTTGAATATTATATAATTAATGTTTGAAGGTTTATAGAACAGGGACAAATATACTTTTGTTTGTGACATAATCTTTAATGTCTTGAGCACGGATTTCTTTACACAGCAAGAAATTGTTTCTCAAGGAACAACAATTGGTAAAATGATAACACAAAAAGTAAAAAATATGAGTCTACAACACGATCATCCCATCACTGATGGTGATCACGATAAGAAACCACTGCCCGAGCCACCCTACACAGGAACCTTCTAAAAGGTCCTGGAACACCAATCACGTATCTCTGCAACTTGAGTGGGATCTGATCTATGTCTGTCTCTAGAATATCTAGAGTCAGATGCTCTATATGATGCTCTAAATCAGACAAAATTTCCGCTGATTGGCCTACTAGGGCTGGTGCGGCTGCAACTGGTTGTCTTCTGTCATAGGGCTGGAGATGGGCTGGTCGCCGTCGACCCACATTTGCATTCATAAAAAATTTTAGTTATTAATTAACAAGATGATCAAAAATAAAAAATTATAACTTAGAATTCGTTGAAAATGATTTTACCTAATTCATCCCACTGTTCCCCTGCTGGGAGAGTCATCTCCCGGTCGCCGCCGAAATCTATCTCGGCGTATGGAAAGTCCTTGATGACAAAAATTTGGCGGTCCAGCCAATGGAAATATGAAGGAGGAAATATAAAAATCTCAGCGCCCTCAATACCTTGACGGGCCATCAATGCAACCCAACGAACCATCCTAGGTTCTCGGGTTCGACCAGCATCAATAGGAATAATTTGTGGAGCTAGCATGGGTACCCTCTCCAGAGAAAAAGTGACCACGATGCATCCATATCCAAATTTATTTAGTTTTCCATTTCTCTCTCTAGTCAGTTGGCCTTTTACATTGGCCAACACAGCTTCATACCAGTTGAAAATGGTGCCTCGAAAACAGTCCACAACAATACGCATCTGGGAACTGGTAGCCACATGCAGTGCGGCACTCCCACACAGTCTGGTAACAGTAAACGCAATTAATTTCATCTCGGGACGGATGATAGTTTTTATATCAATCCGTTTGTCCTAGCGGTCTGCTTCATCATTATAGAACTTTTGTTGAACTAGCGACAGTTTGGCCACCTGGCCTAGTCCCAAACAAGGAAAGTTGTTTGCCCCTCTTGGACAAACCAGTCAAAAAATAAATATTCTCCAGCTCAATTTCGAGCCAGTGGCCGCCAATAATGAAACACTAGTCCTTCACATTCCACCTGTTTACCAACCATGTCAGGAGGTCTACATGTGCCCTCATGCCTTGAATGGCCCAAAATTTACACAAACCACATGCTCTTAAAGCCTGCATTGGGGGAAAATGGAGCATCGCGGCGTCATCCACATCCTCGTGCTCACGTTCTCTCCAAATCAACATCTTGCTAATCCTACAATGCATAAAAAGATAAGTTAGAACAATCTAATTTGAAAATTTTTGGGCGGGAAATGAAATTTTTTATTTTGAAATTCAATTGTGCGGGGACCGCACTTTTCCTTCGTACACAGCGCGTAGTAATGCACGTGTTCTATATAAAAAGTGCGAACCCACGACCTTTTTCTACATAGAAAAAGGTCGGGGTCCGCAGGTCCTCTGTGTTGTGCCTGCGGACCCCCGCGGGCGATTTCTTAAACATATTTTTCCCTTAAAAGATAAAAAATGAAGCCTAAAAAGAATTGTAAATAGATAAAAAGCAATATTAAGAGGTTGTGGATTACCTGGGACTGACGGTTCTCGATTTCGTCAGACAGATCTTCCGGAATATTCACAGGAACGTTTTTACCCAAAAGCTTCTACTTTTCACTCTGAACTTGAATGGTAAAAATGAAGTTGAAAAAGTCCTTTTTATAAGTTTTTTCAAATAGATGAATTTTAATTTGTTTATTTTTCACTTTAAAAGGGGTATTTTGAAAGAATTTTTACTTATTTTAAAACAGGTATGTGTAATGTTTCAAGTTTTTGTGCAGAAATTGGATTTTTTCAAGAGAATTGATCATTTTTCAACAAAGAGTATACTTTTATCACTTTTTCGGACTCTTTCAAAAATTCACGAAAAAGCGAAACATTGGAGTTCTCTTTTAAGCCCTTTTCAGACTCTCTAAACATGAAAAGATTGTTGAGTACTTGATTGTTCAAACTCGTTAAAGTAAATGAATAATCGTCCCTTCAGTATAAGTTTACCCCTTTTACGGACTGAAATGGATTATTTACGAAAAAGGTATATGTTGACTAATTACGGTCAATAGAGTTCTCTCTTGCATTATTTTATCCTTTTACGGGCTCGAGAGACTAAACTTACGAAAAATTACACCCATGGAGTTTTCTTCAGTTTTTGTTGTGACTCCCTAAAATTGAAAAACATCGAGTTTCTCCTATAATGGACTCGTTAAAATTTAATAGTAAATGACCTATTTAATTTTCAACAGGAATGGACCACTCCTTCTTACGGTTCTAATCTTAAACTAAGTTGGACTCATCCGAAGGATGAGCTTATAAACAAGCAAATGTTATCCTCCTCAAGCTTGTCAAAAATAAAGAGGAACTTGCCAGAAATGGTGGGGGAAAAGAGAGAAAAATGACTTATTTGTTGTATTTTGATTTTTCGAAAATCTAGTTAACCACTCTTGAACACGACACTTTCAATCACCTGGGTTGGGAAATCCTTTACCTAATAGTTAATCAAACTTCATTTGAAAGTCTTCATCCGGTTTCTCGGTATTAGCTTTGGGTCAATTGCTACCAAGCCATCTACAGTGTCGTTATGTGTTCAAGAGGACAGTTCAAATAAACCATTCATTTGCAAAATATCTGTCATCCATTTTTTTCCATCCCTGAGTCAGTCCTTGCCAATATATTTTTCAAAACTTGATCTATGATTTTGTGTTGTGGTCTTGCTTACAACAGATCACTTTCTATCAACAACAACTCATTATCTAGGAAGTTGATCTAGAAATCGTCAGTACCTTGAAATCTGCATGCCTCAATGGCAGGTTTCTCGCCTTCGACGATAGGTTGCATCATTGAACTTCGATTGAATGATTCCGTGACATGTTCGACTTCAGCTCATTCATTCACATTTCATGGATTGTACTGAGTACTTTTAGAGACATTGACATTACTGGTGGTTACTCTCACACTTGTTAACAATTTACATCATTGACTGGTAATCAAGTGGTTTCTACCATGTTCGACTTCAACACATTTATTCACATGGATAGAATCGTACTAGTTCGAGATGCATAAATCAAGACCCTGGATCTAGTTTCTACCATCCAGGCTACGAGGAATTTTGTTATCATTTATACAGTAGAATATTTACAAACAGATGGCTGCGTCCATACTGTGTCTACACATGTCTATATTGTGATGTACTCAAAATCATTCATGTATCAGAACAGTTTGAATTAGTCTCTAGTTAGTTTTGATCTGAGTATGGGAATTCCTACCTCAGCGACGATATATATATAATTTTGCATTGAATGTTTTTACAGGTTCTGACCAGGGTGACCAACGGATGATCCTTGAAATGATAAAGTACTGCACTATTCATATATGACAGACTTCGACATCATCTATTCCAGACATTGCACTTTAGGGGGAAATCTGTTACATTGAAAATTGTCATCCTGACATTATGCTATGTGTATGAGCTCATTATTACTCATACTCCTCCCTTTTCAAGTCTAACATATCAGTTCCTCATGTCAAGCCTTGAAAATCAAAGAAAAGTTCCTAAAAATCTCCTAAACTTTGGTGTCGCACTTTATCTCTATCTTGCCTGTGGTCTCGCACCTAATGTTCAGCTCTCTTGCGTACCTGAACGCACTTTATCTGGGTTAAAAGTGCGGACCCCTGTAAGATCAAAAAGGTGCAAGTAATTTCCAAAAAGCTCAATAAAAGTGAATTCTAGAAGCTTCCAGAAAATATCTTGCGGTGATAGAACCGCTCTTATGAGGTGCATGAATCCCTTACCTTATGGAGCTAACCCCTTGATGTGAGGAGCTTATCCCTTTGAAGGAGGATTTTAACCCTTCATAGTTGGAACAAGAAACCTCTACTATTCTACTATAAAAAGTGGCATTGGGTAGCCTGAAAGGGGAGTTGAAGCTGTAGAATATTTGAAGTTAAGTGCTGTTGAGATTCAAACTCAATTAATTAAGACTTTTGTGAGGAAAGATTACATACCTCTATTCTTCTTGGTTGGAGGAGTGCATAGCTTATCAAAGTAAAGGAGATTCTTGCTTTGGACCCCGGAAAGTCCTGTGCAACATCAAGGCTTACGTTGTAAGGATTTTCTTCTTTTGAAATTAATACATATATACTCATTTTTCTCAATAAGCTTTCAATCAATGGTTTATTTCATAGATTCCTTGATCACTATGATAAGCATGGTTTATGATGATTTCTATACAGGTGCTATGTAATATTTTTCTTGTTTTGTGACTGCAGGTTTACGAGGAAAACTCCTTCAAGCGCGCGAGGGACAATAACGACTTCAAACAAGCACTGGATAAACGATAAGTCCTGAACACCTCTATAGAGCTTTTCATAGATCATATATGCTTAGAGAAAGATTAGTCTACTTGGCTGTTTGTTGCTAGATACTTTTAGTACTAGGGAGATCAGTCTTGTCTGTAAGACAGATTTATCCACCAACAAATCCCCATATTCATACAGAGAAAAAAGGATAAAGCAGAAATCCGAGTCTGTGTTGACTATAGGAGCTTGAACAATGCCTGTATACATGACCCATTCCCCACCTCGTTCAATGACGAAGTCCTAGAAAATTTTGCAGGGAATGAAGCATATTATTTTACAAATGGATTCTCGGGGTACCATCATGTAAGGATAGCTGAGGAAGATAAGACAAATATAAACTTCACCACTGAATGGGGCTCCTTTGCCTACCATGTAATTCCATTCGGTTTGAATAATACGCTAGCAATATTTTCGCGCATTTTCATAGTAGCATTCTGCGATTACATACACAAATTCCTAGAGGTTTATATGGATGAATGGACCTTCTACATCCTGTTGAAAGACCATGCCACGCTTCTGATAATTATGTTTGATAGGTGTAGACAGCTATAGATCTCATTGAACTAAAAGAAAGGCATCTTTGGTATGCAAACAAGGAGTCTGCGTGGATCCAACAAAGTTAGCAGTGATAATCAACATGGAAGATCCAAAAACTGTGAAGCAGTTGAAGTCACTATTACGCCATACAGGTTATTACAGGTGATTCATTCATAGCTACATGAAGATAACATCCCCATTGGAGAATCTGTTGTGGAAATCAGAGCAATTCAACTGCACAAAGAGTTGTGCAATGGCCCTAGACATCTTGAAGGAAAAATTGGAAAGTGTGCCAATATTGGTTCATCCGGATTGGGACAAGCAATTTCATGTCCAGATTGATGCTTCAAGCATCACTCGGAGCGGTTCTAGCCCAACCAGAGGACACTAAGATTGATCACCCAGTGTACTTTGCAAGTTGAAAACTATCAATAGGGGAAAATAACTACACCACGACAGAAAGGGAAGCATTAGAAATGGTGTGCTCCCTCCAAAAGTTCCATCACTACCTGTTATGAGGAATTTTCAAGCTTTTTACAGACCATTTAGCTCCGAAGTATCTAGTGAGCAAACTAGTCTTGGAAGGAAGGATATGCAAATGGCTCCTACTCTTTCAAGAATTCACCTGTGAGGTAATAGCCAAACCTGGGCGACTAAACGTGGGACTAGACCACCTGTCAAGTCTCGAAAGAGGAGAAAATTAAGGATCTCTAGATGATCAGCTGCCAGACGCTGATCTTTTCAGAGTAGAAGCTATCCCAGAATACCTATATCAGATCGCAACCTACCTAACAACGGGACAGTGCCCAAAGGAATATACCGTAGTATAGAAGAGACACCTAGTAGTCCAAGACATAGAGTACTAGCTCATCGCAAGACACTTGTACAAAACGGGGCTAGACCAAATCTTACGAAGTTGTATCCTGGACCACGAGAGGGAGGTCATACTATGGGAGTGCCACTGTGGAGTTGTGGGAGGACACGTAGGAGCTAAACAGACGTCTAGAAAAGTACTACATGTGGGCTTATGGTGGCTAATGGTACACATTGACAGAAAGGCGTTCGTAAAGAAATGTGATGTTTTTAAGACAAAAGGATTTCCATCGCATAGGGAAGCTTCCACTACACCCAGTAAAAGCACTACAACCATTCGAGAAATGGGAAGTTGATTTCATAAGCCTGATTGCACTTGTTGCAAGAAACTCGCAGACCCTGTATATCATCACCACAACGTACTATTTGACAAGATGGAAAGAGGAAATGTTGATGAAGGATTTCACAGCTAACATAGTGGCACAGTTCATATTTGAAAACATAATCAACCGATTTGGTTGCCCGAAAAGTCTGACAAGTGATCAGGGTATGCATTTCATCAATGCCACCATTAAATCCCTGCTCAAAAGCTTCATGGTACAACATCACAGGAGAAGCCCCTACCATCCACGAGCTAATGGCATGGTAGAGGAATTCAAAAAAATCCTCGAAAAGGGATTAACAAAAGTCTGCAATGCTCAACGAGACGACTGGGATGAACGTATACTAGCAACTCTATGGGCATACCGAACGACTATAAAGAGGCTCAATAACCAAACGTCATTCTAGCTCATGTATGGAAGAGAGGCTATAGTACTACCAGAGTTTTCCATACCCAGCCTTCTAATCGCAACATCACTCCAGCTATCAGAAGAAGACTCCGTGAAGGAAAGATTACAGGAACTGCAAGCATCGGAAGAAGACGGGCTTTTAGCAGAATTCCAGCAAACTATCCATAAAGAAAGACAAAAAGCATGGCACGACTTCCATATCAAACACAAAAATTTCAAGGTTGGTGGAAAAGCTTTATTATATGACAACAAGTACCAAAAGTTCTGAGGGAAACTGCAAATGCATTGGCTAGGACCGTACCACGTAATCGAAATGAAAGAGTTTGGAGTAGTGCACTTAGCACAAATACACGACCAGATATTGCCAATATGGGTGAACGATGCATGCCTGAAACCCTACCACGAGTAATTTTAGCATTTCATTTCAAATAACATCTCATAACTGAGAGAAGTTAGTGGGGTAAATTAGGCTAGAATAGATGGAGTTAATAACTCTCTCACACCTGAGAAGAGCTTAGATAGGATTTTAAATAAAGAAATTGTGTAGCAGAAGAAAAATTCAGTGTTGTGCTGTGGATACCACAGCACAACCTATTGTGGTCGGGGGGGGATCAGGTCCAACGTGTCAGCCACATCAGAAGGAAAAGTGTGTCGAACATCATTCCATCATCATTACTCATAGTACCCATGTCATTTCATAGGATTACCGATATTTGAAAAATAATTGCCATAATTAGCATCACCCATATTGCAATAAATTTTCCATAATAAGCCATAACCATCACCCGTCACGTCTACCCAAACCCCGTAACCACAGTTAGCTTTTTCAAAACCCACCTTAGCCTGGTAACTAATTGCACGATTCTAGCCGTGGGGAAAGGAAGGGAAAATTAATTAGTTATGGGGTCTTATCAACCTCATCCGTGTCATTTATTTACATAACCTGCATGACGGAAAGTGCGAGAATTCCAGAGAAGTCCAATTTAGAATCAAAAATAACAAACGCAACAAGGGAATCGTGACTAGACAAAGAAAAAGGAAGGAGTCCAGAAGCATGGATTCATAAGGAAAGAGGAGGAATAGTGCTGCAAGTGTATCAAAGAAGATCCAAGATGACCAGGGTAGTGCCAGCAGTTGTTGAGCATGAGCTCGATGAGAGAATTCACAAGATGGAATCTCTGGTAGGAAAATATGATAGTGCATCGTTGATTGATACCGACCTCATGGACTCCTTCCAATTTCTAGCAATGATGAAACAAGTCTACATGGAGAATTATGCAACATAGGTGGTACAACAAGCACAAAGAGTACTTCCAGAGTTCAGAGGTGTTCAACAATCCACCATACTGAACCTACGGAACCTTCCAGTGTTCGGCACTATGGGGGCTGTAATGTAATGCACCAAGTTTCTACTAAGAAGAATTCACAATGGGTCACTTTGGTTGGGAAGATAAATCACAATTCACGTGGAAGACATTCATAGATTGAACGATTTTTCGCAGGAAGGGAGAGATGTCTCCATAGCTTTCTATACAATGTCCAAAAGAGAAAAAAATCAGGGGACATGGACTACTACAAGAAGTAAAACACGAAGAGAGGGGGAAAAGGAGCTATGATAGACGTAATAAACAACCCAGTGATCAAATTTGCGTGCAACTTGATTTAAAGCAAGACAATGAGACATTATACAAAAGGGGAATGCATGCTAGACACTATCTCAGTTGTGGAGCATTGTCTCCAGGGGACACAGGTTCCATATTCAGCAAGGTAAGTACAAGACAAAATCAGGGGATTGCTCCAATGAATGACAACCCCAATTTTAGCATTTTACATTTAGAATAGACTTAAGAAATACACAATGAAGGATAGTTGAATTACACTGATGAGAACATGTAGGATTGGTATGTTATATTAATTGATATTCTGCTTCTATAACAGATATTGGAGCAATGCCAAGGAAATAAAAAATGCTCAGTAAATAGCTCTCCATTTCAGGAGTTGAAAATCTTTCTGTGTGAGAGGAAACAATCATCTGCCAAAAAGATGATGTAAGAATTATATATTAGCAGCATTTTTTTTGTAAATTAGCTCCTTCCTATGTGTTTTCTTGTTAAATTTTGATGTGCAAGATAATTATTTCTATTGAGCCTTTGATAATCAAATATGCAATGTTAAAGCCAAAAACTTTATAAGTCCTCATTGATGTATTTCTGTTTTTGGTAAATTTGCTTATAGTATGTAAACAAGTCAACGTCATTGTGATCTCTTAGTGCATGCAAACAAGTCAAATTCATTGGTGTTCTAATTCTACTCTGCTATCTTATGAAAAGGTTGTTGATTATCAATGAGATGGATTACTTGATTTCAAAAGATCAAGCTATGCTTTATGATCTCTTCAGGCTTCCAACATTCCCAAATTCACACTGTATGTTGATAGGTAGCTAATAGGTAAGCTGAAGAGTAGTGGATAAGCTAGACATATTTTTCTTGTTTACTACTCACATACATCATGAATTATATTTTTATTGAATGGTTTGTAAGAGAAACTCCCTGATGGATCTGTTTGTGCAGGCATTTCAAATGCAATAGACTTGACTGATTGGTTTCTTCCCAAATTGTAGTCCTTAAATTGTATGAACTATAGCCCTTTGCATCATTTTATGATCAGTGTAATATGCACACATGATTAAGGGTGGGATCATAGTGGTTGGACATTACTAGACTTGGTATAGCAAATGATAAAAAATGCGCAATAGGCATGTGTCAGTGTTGAATTTATACAAAGAGAATGAAAATATGCAGCTTCTTTAATTCTAGTAGTTGGTTAGTTTTGATATTGACTTTTTTTAAGATGCTTCCTTAATACTGTAGTGTCAAGCCTCTTCCACCTATTTAGAGGTGGGATGTTGCATACATTGTACAATCACCTGGTTCGACTAAATGGTCCTTAGGGTAGATCAATGGTCCCTTTGCAGGTGGTGCATTGGCCACTTCTTTTGAGGATTTAACATTGGTGTGGTCCACAGCAGTGCTTTCTTTCACCGACCTGGGTTTCCTTTCATGGTTGATATTGGAATTTTTGGTCATGAACTATTTGATGATAGAGCTGATTAGTTTGGTCATTGGTGATGAATCTCGTCAGTTGTACCTTGTGAGTTTGTGAGTGTCAAGGATCTCATGCCTCTTGATTGGTCTAGCCGTATGATAAAATAGACACTGTTATTGCCTAAATTAATTGAAGGTTTTTCCATTTGAATTCTGGGGTGTTGGCTTTTATGTGTTTACAGTAGATAGATTTCATACCATCCTTAGATCAAAAATTTCTTTTTGGCAGGTAAACCTCTGGTTATGACATTTCGTGTTTATTCAAAAGATCATATACTGAAGATACTCCAGCAGAGGCTAATGGTAATTCATTATGTTTTGATTGGAGATGCCCTTTTGTAGTTGACTGAAAATATTCTTGTATACATCTTTATGGGCATAGTATGAAAAATGCAGCAAAAAATGCTGGACATTCATTTATATTTCTCATACCTAAGGGAATTGTCTATAAGATTTACGATTATAGTGATTTGACCTTTTCTTAGCTTACATATGGTGAAATTTCACTTGGTTTTAGGTCTCCCATGTCAAATATTTCAACCGGAGGCATTGGAGCTTTGTGCAAGGGTAAGTTACTACCTGTCGAGTTAAAATTTTATTCAAGAGATTCAAGTGCTCTGCTTCTGATTTGCAAATTTATGTCTTTTATCTTTTTAACATTAACACGGATATTTACATTAACAATACATGAAAATACAAAAATGCCCCAGTCATACATTTAAGTGCAGGAGATTCTTGATTTGTAATACATTTGTCCAAAGACATGCTGATAGCTTGATATATTCAGCATGATATAGAGGAAAGTTAAACCTTCTGTTTCATTATAGTATATGCAAAGGTTCAACAATGCACTAAACAATGGGTAAAGCATTTACGTTTAGAGATGAACTGCCTTTTAAAAAATTGGAAGAAGAGTTTGCATACTTATTGTCTTCATCCAGTCCTTTTCGGTTGTCTGACCAATACTGTAGTATGCATTTTTTCCATATATGTTGGAACCCCTTTGGCTCCCTTTGGAGTCTTTAAAGATTTCAATTATAGCCCAGATTCTGTCCACCCACTCCAGCTATGTCACAATTTCCCTGCCACTTGCCTCATCCTTTTGTTGATGGAGGTGACCTTCTGAATCTATTCTAGAGATTAGGGGCAGCATGAGGAAAGTTCTCCCTTGAAAAACAATAAGGTTGTTCAAGTGGCTCTAACATAACAACCAGTCAGGAAGAGGAAGCTTGCCTTCAAGCAGTTAATGTAATCATTACAATTACTTGCCAATTCTCTCTCCCAGGCTATAGCTACTACATTATTTCCCAGTTTTCCGCACCTAGTTGTTAACATTATATATTATATGGAAAATATAATTGGACTAAGTACCTTCATAGTTGAGTTTCTAATGCTTTCCAAATTAATCTTACAGGATAGAAGTCCCCTCTACTTTGTAAATTAGAATTTAGTTATATCTGGTAAGTTGGAGGATCCTGTTCATGTTTTTTTGGATAATGGTTCCTTCTTGCACCATAGTAGTGAGCATCCACCTCTATCAAAAAGTGACACTATTTACTTTGTTGGGAGTCTGACCAACCTCATGTATATATCCATGACAGTTAAGCTGGCCTCCTTGAGGGAGTATACAACAGGCCACTTTTTGCGGGATTTAAACCCTGGCAACGGCTTTAACAACGCCCATTTTCACTAACCTTGCCTGCCTCTTGTGGCTGGTTCCTGTAATGTTATTTTCTACTCCTTCCAACTATTGTTTATGAACATCAGAAACCAGCTATCTGGAAAGCATGTCTTCTATAGTTCTGATTCTCTGATCTCATGAAATTGACATCTTTCATGAAAGTTCCATTTCATTGTTGTGATCTACATAGCCAGTTTTGATCCAAAAGTTGTTAATTCTCCCAAAAATTTATTATTTGCCTTTGTGAAATGCTTCTTGATTCCAATTTTTCCATAAGAAGGAGATGCCTATCAGTTTGATCAGATTCCACTCTTTACGTATTTATCCCTAGAAAGGACCCTTTTCTAATGAGGGGCAACAAAAGTTAATGTGCTCAACAGCAATCCTGGTCCTTAAAACTTTGGTAACCTTGCAGTTCCACATACCATAATTAACCATTTCTGACGTGTGACAAACCATGTAATATGCATTTGTAAAGCCAGTATGAAGTAGCTGATCCAAAAATGCTAAACTGTTATGAAGAACCATCCATGCTAATAGGTAAGCTGAAGAGTAGTGGATAAGCTAGACATATTTTTCTTGTTTAATTCTCACAGACATAATGAATTATATTTTTATTGAATGGTTTGTAATAGAAACTCCCTGATGGATCTGTTTGTGCAGGCATTTCAAATGCAATAGACTTGACTGATTGGTTTCTTCCCAAATTGCAGTCCTTAAATTGTATGAACTATTGCCCTTTGCATCATTTTATGATCAGTGTAATATGCACACATGATTAAGGGTGGGATCATAGGAGTTGGACATTACTAGACTTGGTATAGCAAATGATAAAAAATGCACAATAGGCATGTGTCAGTGTTGAATTTATACAAAGAGAATGAAAATATGCAGCTTATTTAATTCTAGTAGTTGGTTAGTTTTGATATTGAATTTTTTTAAGATGCTTCCTTAATATCGTAGGTAATGTTTCACCCATTTAATGATAAAGTGGATGCCGATACATTGTACAATCACCTGGTTCGACTAAATGGTCCTTAGGGTAGACTGAATGTCCAGGTGTGGTGCATTGGCCACTTCTTTTGGAGGATTTAACATTGTTGTGGTCCACAACAAGGTTTCACCGAATTCGGGTTTCCTTTCATGGTTGATATTGGAATTTTTGTGGTCATGAAACTATTTGATGATAGAGATGGATTAGTCCAGTCACAGAGAATCCACATGAAATTTTCAGAGTTTATGAGTGTCAAGGATCTCATGCCTCTTGATTGGTCTAGCCGTATGATAAACAAGACACTATTATTGCCTAAATTAATTGAAGGCTTTTCCATTTGAATTCTGGGGTGTTGGCTTTTATTTTTTTACAGTAGATAGATTTCATACCATCCTTAGATCAAAAATTTCTTTTTGGTAGGTAAACCTCTGGTTATGACATTTCGTGCCTATTCGAAAGATCAGATACTGAAGATACTCCAGCAGAGGCTAATGGAAATTCATTATTGTTTGATTGGAGATGCCTTTTTGTAGTTGACTGAAAATATTCTTGTATACATATTTATGGGCATAGTATGAAAAAAGCAGCCAAAAATGCTGGACATTCATTTATATTTCTCATTCCTAAGGGAATTGTCCACAAGTTTTACAATTACAATGATTTGACCTTTTCTTAGCTTTCATATGGTGAAATTTCACTTGGTTTAGGGTCTCCCATGTCAAATATTTCAACCGGAGGCATTGGAGCTTTGTGCAAGGGTAAGTTAATACCTGTCTAGTTAAAATTTTATTCAAGAGATTCAAGTGCTCTGCTTTTGATTTGTAAATTTATGTTTTTTATATTTTTAACATTAACAAGGATATTTACATTAACAATACATGAAAATACAAAAATGCCCCAGTCATACATTTAAGTGTAGGAGATTCTTGATTTGTAATACATTTGTCCAAAGACATACTGATAGCTTGATATATTCAGCCGAATATAGAGGAAAGTTAAACCTTCTGTTTCATTATAGTATATGAAAAGGTTCATAAACGATGGGTAAAGCATTTAAGTTTAGAGATGAACTGCCTTTTAAAAAATTGGAAGAAGAGTTTGCATACTCGTTGTCTTCATCCAATCCTTTTCGGTTGTCTGACCAATACTGTAGTATGCATTTTTTCCATATATGTTGGAACCCCTTTGGCTCCCTTTGGAGTCTTTAAATATTTCAATTATAGCCCAGATTCTGTCCACCCACTCCAGCTGTGTCACATTTTCCCTGCCACTTGCCTCTTCCTTTTGTTGATGGAGGTGACCTTCTGAATCTATTCTAGAGATTAGGGGCAGCATGAGGAAAGTGCTCCCTTGAAAAACAATAAGGTTGTTCAAGTGGCTCTGACATAACAACCAGTCAGGAAGAGGAAGCTTGCCTTCAAGCAGTTAATGTAATCATGAAAATTACTTGCCAATTCTCTCTCCCAGGCTTTAGCTACTACATTATTTCCCAGTTTGTCGCACCTAGTTTTTAACATTATATATTATATGGAAAATCTAATTGGACTAAGTACCTTCATAGTTGATTTTCTAATGCTTTCCAAATTAATCTTACAGGATAGAAGTCCCCTCTACTTTGTAAATTAGACTTTAGTTATATCTGGTAAGTTGGAGGATCCTGTTCATGTTTTTTTGGATAATGGTTCCTTCTTGCACCATAGTAGTGAGCATCCATCTCTATCAAAAAGTGACACTATTTACTTTGTTGGGAGTCTGACCAACCTCATGTAAATATCCATGACAGTTAAGCTAGCCTCCTTGAGGTAGTATACAACAGGACAATTTTTGTGGGATTTAAACCTTGGCAACAGCTTTAACAATGCCCATTTTCACTAACCTTGCGTGCCTCTTGTGGCTGGTTCCTGTAATGTTATTTTATACTCCTTCCAACTATTGTTTATGAACATCAGAAACCAATTATCTGGCAAGCATGTCTTCTATAGTTCTGATTCTCTGATCTCATGAAATTGACATCTTTCATGAAAGTTCCCTTTCATTGTTGTGATATACACAGCCAGTTATGATCCAAAAGTTGTTAATTCTCCCAACAATTTATTATTTGCCTTTGTGAAATGATTCTTGATTCCAATTTTTCCATAAGAAGGAGATGCCTATCAGTTTGATCAGATTCCACTCTTTACGTATTTATCCCTAGAAAGGACCCTTTTCTAATGAGGGGCGACAAAAATTAATGTGCTCAACAGCAATCCTGGTCCTTAAAACTTTAGTAACCTTGCAGTTCCGCATACCATAATTAACCATTTCTAACTTGTGACAAACCATGTAATATGCATTTGTAAAGCCAGTATGATGTAGCTGATCCACAAATGCTAAACCGTTATGAAGAACCATCCATCCATGTACACTTCAGAGTTAAAAGAAGAATGGGACTTCTAGATACCTTGAATCGTTATTTGGGCATACACTCGGATACAAGGCCCATAAGTTGCTTATCTTTATTCTCGGACATTAAGATAATTATTGCTTGCAAGTTTCTTGTAGTCTTCGTGGACCTGTAGGACAACACTCAACATGGCTTTCTTTTGTTGTTTTCTACCCTAAATTTCCATAGAACTGAAGGATTTTAGCTTCTAAATTTTGGTTCTGAATTTTATATAAGTCAGGCTCTTTTACTTGCTTGCAAGTTGTTGAACGGTAATGGAGTAAATGAGCATTGTTTAGAACTTGAATGTTATGACAACCTCAGTTATCTATAATAAATTCATGCTGAGAACTGGCTTTTTGAATTTTCAAGCATAGAGGCATAATGAGGGAACTTCAAAAGAGGAAATCCCTCAGCTTTTTATAAAGACCAGCAAGCATTGATGAATGAAAATCGCTCTATCTCACTCATTATTTCTTGGCAGGCTATTGATTATTTTGTATTGTGCCATAGTCCTTTATTTGTGGGCCACCGTAGCAATATTGCTTGTTTATTTATTTCTTTATGTTATTTTCAGCCTTTTCTAAAAGCAGTGCTTGCACTTCCACATTGTATTCATACTGATTATACTCTTTCAGTTCCACTGACCTACCTATCAATGTGATCATTTGTTGGACTTTAATAAATTATCATATCTTTTACAAATTTTACTTTTAGTTTTAAAATTTTTTGAATACTCTAATGCTTACTTTCTTTGGAAACTGTAGAAAGTTGTTGCTGCATCAGGGGATATGCGCAAAGCTCTTCATGTTTGCAGGTAGACTATTTCCCCCAGTCTGATAAGTGTTGTCCATGATTGTTCTTGTCAAGTTAAATAAAAATCTATAGTCAATTGATATGTCCACTCCAAATACTATTTAGTATTAACTGTCTTGACATGTAAATCTATATCTGGATTTTTTCTTGACATATGCTTGGGATGCTTAGGTAACCTTTTTTGTGGAGCATTTTTTTCCAGGCTACAGAGCTTGGGGAAACCCCCAATGTACTTCCCTTAATTGTGAGGATGGTACCTAGGATAAAACCTAGAATCTTCAGGGCACAAGGCCAGTCAAAAACAAGATTCAACGCCATTACAACAATATATTTGTTAGGAGCTCAACATGCCACTCGTGGGAATTGAAACTGGGTGGGAAGGATAATGATCATTCCTCCCAACCACCAGAGATCAACCCAATTAACATCTTTCTTTGTGGAGCTTATAGTCAATATCATGATAATCACATTTTTTTTTAGCAAATTCATTCTACTCTTTAAATAATTTAAAGCACATTATTTTGACAAGGCTAGGAGACTAGGAACCTTTTTTATTGTATTGAAAACAATTATTTGTCGTCTTTGTCAGGAAAACTACTTCTGTATGTAGTTTTAATATTTATCAGTATTGAAAGCTTCAAATTATTATATTCTATTCATTTTGGATCATGATAGAGGTGCTGTTGAGATGCTTGAAGTAGAATTAACCAGTGGGATACATGAGTTGGATAATATTTTGCATGAGAAGTCAATGACCAATGGATTGAATCTACCGCCTGAACGATTATCGAAGCAAGAAATAAATATGGTGAGCATTCTTGTTTTTTTCTTTCACGATGATGGATATATTTTGAACTAGAAAAAGCTGCAGCCGAACTGGACAATGGTGTAAAACACACACACACACACACACATATTAGAAGCAAGAAATAAATATGGTGAGCATTCTTCTTGTTTTTTTCTTCCATGATGATGGATATATTTTGAACTAGAAAAAGCTGCAGCCAAACTAGACAATGGTGTAATACACACACACACACTTATATATAGTGTTTTTCTGCAGCCTTAGACAGTCTCGTATCCAAAATTCCCTATTCTTTCCCACCCTATTCTATTCTATGTCGACTTCGAAGGAATATTTCCTTGCAAACTGAAACAATTAAAAAATACTATAGATATAGAAAACAGATTAGAAATGCTCTCAAGTTTTATTCCCACTTGAGTCTCCATTGTTGCTTCTGTTGAGTGCATTTACATGTCAGCTTATTCCACAGGGTTGATTTCACTTGTAGGATCCTCCAGTTTTGGTTTTGGAGTGTTAGATGCACAAATCCTCATCCCTGGCCATGGGAAAGTTGCAAAGTGAGGAGTCCTCAACAATTTAGAAGTTGATGGGGTAGGAGATGAAACCATCTCCTATGGGAGGTAGAGGTGACTCGAGATTCTACTAACTAGGGATTTTAGAGAACCAATCTGAAACTCCAGATTCAATCTGCATGAAGTTGGTGATCTCCTTCATTTCCTTAAGGTTATGTATTCAGTGTGTAGTTTCCATTGCACATGGACCTTTTCCCTATTTTTGGCTTCTAATGTACTGTCACAATCCTCTTGCTATTGATTGTAGTAAATGGTGAAATTCATCACACATAATTGGGTTTGAACAACCTCAAGATCACAACACTCAATCCCTTGTTGAACTTCTCAAAATTCATACAAGTTGCATCATTTATGCCTACAATGATAGTGGCCCATTTTTACTGAAGAGAAAGACAAGTTCCAGACTGGGTTACCCCTCACCTTAGCACTGCAAAGAGTTGCGTTGGTATTTAACAAAATTCCACCACCTTATTCCTAGAGCAGAATACCCTTGCTTGCTACTAGTGTTAGAATGTTGTGAAGGTCGAGAATAGGGTTGAAATCAATGGCATTGAGTCCTGCTAGAATTGACATAAAAATAAACCCACATACATTTTCCAATTCAACCATTGTATTGAACATAAGCTCACATGTTGATGAGAGAGTAGTATGGACTCTGGAGTAATGGGTGTTGGTGGAGACTTAACTCCCAATCTCTTGGAGCTTGCATGAGAGGGCACTTGCTGTTGTGTGCACTATGACATAACCTTCATAATGAGTGGCCATTTCAAGGGAGGGGCATGAAATATGAAGCCCCCCATTTACTTTATGGAAACCTTCATTCAAACTTGCTCTTTTGTAATTGCAAAACATGAAAAAAAAATATTTTTTTTGTGAAGTATTGAACCAATCCAATAGTTCTTTGTGTTACATGAGATAGTTTGAAGTTCTAGAGAGGGGTTTCACTAGAATACTTTCCTTTTGTTGGTCCTTAGCAGTCCCTCAGCTGCTCTCTACAGTTGCATCATGGAAATCCATGTGCAAATTGTGCTTCTGGAAGCTACAATAAGATCACATTGTTGTATGAGCCCTGTATATTTTGTAGCATGCCAGTTAGTGAAAACTGTTACTGCATAAGGCAAGCTGTTTAGAAAGTCAACCTACAGGGTACTTCGACTAGAATACTTTCCTTTTGTTGGCCCTTAGCAGTCACCTCAGCTGCTCTCTACAGCTGTAGAAGACAGAGCTCAATCCCTACCTACAAATGCTTTTTGCAAGTAGCCCTTGGCATATTTGTATTTATGCACTTGTACAACATGATAAAGTTGTCACAATTAATGATATGTTCATGTTGTTTCATCTAGATTACTGTGGAATGGGCTCTTCAGAGTTTTCCTCTAATAATGGAAACTGATAATATTATATCAAATGCTTGAAACTGTTTTGTAGGTAAGAATTGATCATATGGCCAGAGCATTGGCAAAAACATTCCAGTCAGCTGTTGTTGACACAATACAATCTTTACCACGACATCAACATGTATTCTTTTAATTTTTCTTTAAACATGTATGCTTTTAAATCTTCTTTAGCAAGGAATTGTAGGCTAGAATTATCAAATTGTGAAGGAATGTGACATTGAATTAATTATTGTACAGATAGTGCTATGTTCAACAGTTAAGTTTTTTTGGCGTCGGAAGAAAGATGCCACACTAGGAGAGGTAAATTTTGTTTGATTTTCTATTGTTAAATCTATTTTTCTTCTTTGCGCCTTTGGTTTTGTAGCTCTTTATTTGCTGGAATGAGCATCTTATATGATGCCATGTTTAATACTTTATTTGTAGTTCATACCATAATTTTACCTTATGCACGAGCTGCGAATTTTGAAATGTTGGGACACGATTCTCTTGGTTCTGTTAGGTCTCCTATGTGTTGAATTATTATTATTATTTTTTGTGACTTGTTTTATTTGTTCATCATATATTGCTTCCAATGCAGCTGAATGTAGCCTACTTGGACTTCTGTAAAACAACTTCAATGTACCCTCTCACCGGTCCTGAGTTTTCAAGCATGTGTAGGGTGCTTAGTGATCAGGTATGCATTTGAATTCTTAAAATACGAGTCAGAAGGGTTGCTAGATTTTGATATGAATGAAATGTGTTAACTCTTATGTGGGTTGCAAACTAGGCCCTTCTTAACCTTGGTCAATCCCGAGAAGATAGGCTAAGGAGAGTGACCTTAAGAGTAGATGAAGGAGATGTAAATTTTTCCTTACAGGTATACAGCTCTGCCACATTTCTAACAAGTTCAACATACATTCTCTTTATTTGGATCCTTTCATACGTTCTCTAGATTATTTTAGGTTTCTCTTCATATTGGATACTTGTGGATGACGAGCTGTTGAAACTCAAATTGTAGGGAATACGGTTCTTCAGAAACTGTCTTCAATAATGCAGCATTTGGAAGGTAGATTTTGCAGATATTTATTCATTTTCATTCATGTTAAGATATCTTCAGTCATCAGCTAAAGTTCTCAAGATGCAAGGTATCTAAATGAAATCTTCCTTTCCGTCAATTCATCTCAATGGATAATTACTATTTTAATTTTTAAGGCTTCTTGTATTGAATCTTAGAAAACAAGGAATTGGAAAATGTACATGCAACATGTACGTTCTCTGAAACTTGTCAAGATAAGTTAGTTTCCTGATACTGTTTCTATTAGAAGTTAGAAAAATTGTAGCCTGTAAATATAATAGTAAAATAGGTTATGGTGGACTGAAGTATATTTCTTTTCAAGTAAGAAATTGCTTAAAAGATTATCACTTTCTTGCAGGCATTTCCGTTCCATGCATATGTGGATTGCTTCTTATATATGATCTCTTCATAGCAGCTTTCTTGCATGTCGATCATAGAGAGGAATCGCACGAGTCTGGATTCAAAGGTGATAGTAGGCAATCTGCCTATCGCATGAAGTCCATTTCTGTTGTTGTAAGGAATTTGGTGGCAGCTATTTTGAGTTAGCGAAGCCCCGAAGCTCATGGCTAAAATCTATGTCCGTTCTTGTAAGGCACCCATGTTCTCACTGTGGTTTGGGAGCTCTGCATTGCCGCTGCATATGAATTTTCGATCATCATGGTCTATCTGTGATGCAGGGGCATTAGGCTCTAGAAATACTTTGTACTTTTATAAGACATAGGGGGGTCTAATGTTTTTAAATTCTCATGTAAATATTAGTATTTTGAATAAAATGGTGAGGAATTGTAAATGTTCTCTAACCACTAGAGAACATGAGGAATGTGAAGAGTCAGTTTAGTTACTTTAGGGATTTTTGTCTAAAGTTAGGAATTTCGGAATCTTAAGAGTTTTTTGAGCTGTTAGAGGAGATGAAGCGATTCATTATCTTCTAAGCCAAAAAGGTATTAAGTATAGAGGTCTGTAGAGTAGAGTTTGGAGTTGTTCAGAGGCAGAGTATTGAGAATAGAAGGGACACTGATTGAATATCAGGCCAAAGAGGAAGATTGCTGATGTAAGTGCTGTGTGTGTTAATACAGAGTTTAGTTTTCTGAAGATTATGTTTCATTCATGAATTATGTGTTGTGTGAATGAAATGGAGTTCAATATTGATTGAGTGTGATTGAAAATTTGTGTGAATCGATCACATAATGGATCGATTATGAGAGAGGAAGAATTCCGTGTGAGACATTTAAATGTGAATCGAACTTATGTGTTAAATGTGTGAAAGGAGGGTTCAGTTCTTTTTGAATTCTTGAGTTATATATGTTATGGAAGGATTTGAATCTCTGTGTGAAGGGTTATGTTTCAAAAGTCTTGTGAGAATTGAACGCATTTAAATATAAGTCTTTAGTTGATGAATTGTTGTGTATTTTATGAGAAGAGCTCCATAAAAACAACACACTTTTGACCTTTTGAATGGGCAATGCAAGTGGTTTTTGTATCAGATGATTGGGCATGCTTTTGTTTTGAATTGGGTTGGTTCAATTCACAAGAATCAATACCGATTCTGGTAATTTCGATATCAGCGTTTAACCTTTGAGTACGCATCGAACTTTTATTGATGAGTTGCTATCAGAGTAAGGTGAATCGATTCCAAGTCTTAGGCAGTTAAGACGTGGTTTGAAAGGAGTAATTCACTCTGTTAGGTGAAACCATAAGAAGAAGTGGAACCTGGAGCTAACGATAAGGCGGAACCGTAATTGGTGAACAGTGAAGGCGGTTTGAGAAACCATTTATGGTTTTCGCAAAACTTAAAAGCGGTAAATGGAATTTCAAGAAAAAGTGCGATAGCATACGAGGCTTGACACATGGCAGAGGCGGTTTTCGAAAACCGTGAATTTCACATTTTTTCTGAGTGAGTTTCGCATTTTTCTGAGCGTTAACGCTCGGAGGCCAAAAAAACGCGATATGCGTTATACCAGTCCGATCACGAGCTTGTGGAATCAACAGTGGTCGCATCGTCAAGTCGCGAAGGGGTTAATTAGGTAAGAAGACCTGTGGGGCTGAGTGTTATTATATATAATTCGGGTTTAATATGTGTTGAGTAGTTTAGTTATATGGCAAATATGTGCGGATTATTTGATGTGCATTGATGCATTATGTAATGCCCAGGGTTTAAACCCAAGGTCGAGGATTAATTTAGGCATTGATATATATTATGTGATGGCGGCCGCGGACATATATAGTTAATGAGGTATGGTGAGCGATTAATTTAATTGAAAGTTAATGGATATGTGGGACCCAATGGCTTAAGGTATGGTGAGCGTTTATGTTGCTAGTGTCTTGTATAAAGTCAAGACTTTATTAAAATGTTCCTTGACATTTGAATGGAAGCGTAGTATATATTCATATATTATGGTTGAACTGTATGTGTGGGTCGAACTGTTATAAGGTGAAGTTCCGCACGTGAAGGGTTTGTGTTACATGGTTTTATAATCATTGTTTAAGAAATAAAGCTTCCGCAAGGGATACTGAATCTGGTTGGATGGTTTGGTTCTTAATAACCACGAGTTCAAAATTTGCTTCCGTGTAATTTAAGATAGCCAGGTTGAAAAGGAAATTGTTGGGGTTTCAGATTTAAAATTATTTGGAGAAGAGATTTGGAATGCATTTTGTATACGAACAAAGAGTGTGATGTGAGTTTAGCAGGTAAGCCTGGGCATCAATCTTCTTATCACAGAAGGCGCACCTCTATTATTGTTTTCACATAGCCCATAAACAATAATATGCCTCGACTTTATAGGTTGGTGCAAAAGTTAATTTATTCGAATCATTGATTAAAGTTATAAACCCATTACAATAAATCCCTTTGCTGCTTTCATCTGAACAACATGAAGCCTGTTAATCTCTTGGTTCATCAGGAGCTAGGGATGAGCCTCACCATCTCTATGTAATGCAAGTAAACTGCAAGGCCCAAGCAATTATTGATTCTTTAAACAATAACCAATTGTGACTTCATGTGATTCATTTCGAGGGCATTTTAAGATTTCAGTGTATATCGGATAAATAATGGAAGGGAAGAATGAGGGTAAATGAGAGTACAGGTCAAATAAATGCACTTTAATTTAACGATGAGAGCTTCAGTCCCAATGGAGCTTGGGACGAGCCTTGACGCCTTTACCTACTATAACCAATTATTGATTCTTTTATTAATACCCAAATGGGACTTAAAGGTGATTTGGTTCCAGGACAACTTAAGCTTTCAGTGCATGTAAGATACGTAAGAGAATCACAGAACGAGGGGAAATGAGTATAGGTCAAGGTAAGGACACTTTTAAAATGACTATGAAAGCTCAAGTTCCAAAGGTAAAGTCCATCATAGCAATTTATACAATTTCAGATATCGCCTAAAGCCAACCTTTTATATGTTTTTCACTGCTTTTGAAATGCATAAACCGTAACGTTGCATACCTCTACAATAATTATAAAATCTTCCCCCAACATGTAACTCTATTCAGGAGCAGCAGATTTACTGGTTTAAAAAGAAGAATAATACTTGAAATTTCTGACTCTGAAAGTGCCATTAATTTTCTAGAATTGTAAAATTATATTATTTTGCAGCAAAACTTAGATAAGGGAAATTGTAATTTCATGCCTTCATCCGTTAGGATTGATTTGAAATGGTTTATCAAAAAAAGGGATTAATACATGAAATGACCTCCAATTTTTTAGAATTATAAAGTTAAAATCAAAATCAATGAATTTGTTATTTTGCAGAAACCGTAATTTCATGCGTCCATCCATTAGGGTTTTAGAGGTAGCTGCAGTATTAGAGTGGTTAGGTTTATAAACCCAGTCCATCTGGGTATTCTTCCAGCACCATGCAGGCTCCTAATATTGAAATGGGTGAACCCATGCATAGGCAGGTTGGAATTGTTACTTATTTACAATGACAAAAGACATTTTTGAGTCTACATCTCATTCTATACAATCCAGTATGAGGATATGCAAGTATAAATAATAATAAAAATAATTTTCAATCAGACAAAAAAAATTTAAATAACCATATAAATAAACAATTAAAAATCTATTAACACAACAATTAACTTAGTTGTTAATATTTCACTTTTAGTCTTCAAGTAATAAATAGTAATTACTTCTTGATAATAGGAAAATGTGTAACTGGTTCAAATTTTAATATAAAATAATAATAATGATGCAATATAAAAATATACAATTAAAACATTGAAAATTTACCACTATAGATTTATATTAATCACATATTTACCAAGCACTAAAATGGATTAATAGATTAATTGGTGATGTGTAAGTATGTATGTCCCACTTAAAATAAAAATAAAATATTCTCTAAATAAAAAAGCAATGTCCTTTATAATAAAAAGGGAAAACAATATATCCTATGTATTTTTAATTAGTTATCCATATGATCAAGCAATGCCCCTTATAATAAAATAGAAAAACAATATATCCTATATATTTTTAATTAGTTATTCATATGACCAAGTAATGTCCCTTATAATAAAAAGGAAAAACAATATATCCTATGTATTTTTAATCTAATATCTTGTAAAGTAATTTGAAGTAAAAAAATAATGTAAGATGTTTAAACCGATATCAACTTGATATATATTATTATATAGATTTTATTTTTTAAAGAAAATATTTTAATGTCGTATAGAATAAAATATCCAATGTGAGTTATGAATAAAATATTTTAATATGAATTAATAAAATGGTTCAATACACATGTTATGTAATCTCTATAATATTCAACAATACAATTTAAACAGTATAAAATTACACATTGTTTTTTGCACTCTAAAGTAAGTTTGCAACAAAAGAAATTTAATCCCTCTCGGCTCATGTTAGATCCATACTTTAGATGGATCTATGCTGGTAAATTACTCAAAAAATTATCTTTATATCAAAGTATTTCATTACACAACATCCATTAACAAACCATGTTATTACAAAGAATAAATGTTATTACAAAATGTCTATATCAAATGTTTGGTTGTTCACATTGCATGATTTTATATAATAATTTAACGTCAAATTGGTCCAATGGTAATTTACTCCACCTCAAAAGAATAGTCGTCCATCCTTAAATTAAGGACTTGGTTAGAACATTCGATGGAGGTCATTGTTCTGCTTATTGCCTATTCAATTTATGGTATTTGAACCTTTGATGGAGGTCATTGGTCTGTTTATTGCTTATTTGGAATTATAAGTTATAACTACCAGATTTGAAAAGATGCATATACTGAAAATGTATCTCTCCTTGTACAAATTTAAAACAAGACATCATTTGTACAACAATACTAGGAGAGCATTGGCAAGTTCTAGAATGGACCTCCTCTCCAATCAATGGAGCTATCAGGTAAATATAGGGTGCCACTGCTACTACTTGTGGGATTCTGCTACAAAGACATTCATGGCATGGCATGGGCATGACATGGGGAATTCTGAATGGAGTTTTTTTAATGGTTCTCTTCATGTTGATGGTTATAATTTTAACAGATTCAGCAAGGTGGCTGCAACTGGCACATATTTCTTTCAATATCCAGATTTTGAAGGAACGAGAAGGAATAATATTTTGAAGAAGTGAGAAGCAGTTCACCTTATTATAGTTACCATGCTAGGTCTTCCTTTAAGAGATTCCAAGCATCAAATAATTTCCATAAATATGGTTGTGTAAGAGTGGTGATGGTGTTGTAATGTAAATTATGTTTCCATAGTTGAACATCTAAAGTATTTTGCGATATTGTTATTGTACCATGGCACCTGGATCGGATCCAATGTTTATCGACACTTTTTTAATAGCATGTTTTCTTTTCTTCTTGTTGTTGTTCATTTCTCCTCAAACTCCTCTCCAACCTCAATATCAGTGCTAGTAGTAGCATGAGCAACAACACTATGCTTAGCAGAACTAGAACGCGTTTTCCAAACTGCACGAGAACTACTTCCCTCACGAGTCACCATGTGCCATGCTTGGTCTTAGTGGTTCTCTTCCTTCTACTCTTGGTTCAACTACCATATCTTCATTCGAACCAACACCCCGAACTCCACTAGACAACGATTCACCATTTTTTAGTAGTGATTCGCCATTTGTACTGGTGATTCGCCATGATTTTACAAGATAATATAATCTCATAAATTTGCCAAAAAATTATATATACATATTATATTGTTAATAAAATTGTCTTCCATTTTTCCTATGTATCATGGGGATTCGCCCATTTATTATATATATAAATTTAGGGGGGTTCTTAAAATTTTCCTTGGAAGTGGTTTGCCACCTCTCATGGAAGCTTCCTTGATGATAGGGCCAATCCCATAATTATAGGGATCTCAACTCTCCTTCCCCCATCTATAAAAGCTTGCTCATCTCCTTTGCAAGCTAATCTCCAAGTTCCCAAGAGCTTTCATATCCTTATGCTGCAAGAGCCTTCTTGATTCCCTTAAGGCCAAATCCAAGCAAGGAGACTATTGTCAAGTATCCGGAGAGAGAGGCTTGTCCCATCCTTGACAGGCTTTATCGAGACATGTTGTGCTGACTACCCGCCAAAGGAGAGTGCTGCGTCGAAGCTATGGTTGTATTCTTCTTTTGACTCCTTAATGATAAGCGACTATTGGTTATGGTTCCACTCTTGTTCTTGATTATGCTCATGAGTTATGTCCTCTTCGACTGACATATAATTGTATATACTGGATTTTATGCTTGCGTTTGTGTTGTTTCTTGCATGTGCAAGTGTCCGATCACGGAGATCGTGAGGATTGTGATCTGCCAGGGCAAAGGAACGAGAGCACCACCTCTTCTACGAACGACATCGTTGGATTCCAGGTAAGCCTTCATCGCAAGTCGGTTTATTTGCAATTAGGAACCTGCACTTTAGCATGTTTGATTGTTGCTAGACCCAATCTGGGCTAGTAGGGATCGCCTCTGTCCGCAGAGGGGATTTACCTCTCCAACACCATCCTTCTTGAAATCAAAGGTCCTTATCAGAAGCCTAGGGCCCCCTTCAATTATAATTCCTCATGGCTTACATATGAACCCTTTACCTCCCTGTTCCATGCCATGTGGAGGAAGGATCAGCCAAGGGAACCTGGCAACATGAGCAGGCATTTTATGGAGAACCTTAAGGAAATGAAAAAAGCCACTATGGAATGGGAAAAGGCCAAAAAACAAAAGGAGGAGGAAGACCTTCGGAAGATAAATGAAGAGCTAGGCTTTTTGGAAAGTCCAGTGGGGGCTGGATATGTCTCCACTGAAGCAAGGGACCGAATAAAGAGCCTTGAAGAATCAAGGAAGAAAATATTATTGGAAAGAGAGGAGAGTTGGCGCCTTAATATCAGGGCTATTTGGCTGCTATCCAGAGACGAGAACACAATTTTTTTTTAGAACTATTCAAAAGGAAGGAAAAACATCAACACAATTTGGGGCATGCAGATGGAGGAAGGAGAATTGGTCCGCTCTTTCGAGGACCTCTCCGCCCTTGGAGTGAAACACTTCAAATCTTTGTTCAGAGCCCTAGTGGAGACCTCTATTGCTGAAGTCATCATGGTAGCTCAGTTTTTCCCCAGTTATATTGACGACGAAGGAAATCACAGTATTATGGAGCCTATCTCTAAGGAAGAAGTGGAGGATATCCTTAAGGCAATGCAGAAAGACAAGAGCCCAGGCCCGAATGGTTGGACGGTGGAATTCTTCCAATATTTTTTCGAGTTCTTGGGGGATGGCCTCCTAGAGCTGGTGGAAGAGTCGAGAAGAACAGGATCCATATATCAACCTTTCAACTCCACCTTCCTGGCCCTCATCCCCAAAAAGTAACATTCGGAGTCGTTTGATGATTTTAGGCCAATATCCCTCTGTTCATGCATCTATAAAATCATTGCTAAAGTGATAGCAAATCGTCTCAAGCCTTTTCTTTCCCAGAATATCTCTTTGGAGCAGTTTGGCTTTCTGGATGGAAGACAAATTCACGAGGCAGTGGGGGTAGCCCAAGAAACCCACCACAGTTTGAAAAGGAGCTATGATTAAAATAGACCTCTCCAAGGCTTATGACAAAATTAGTTGGATGTACATCCGACTCCTCCTAACCCATCTTGGATTCAGGATTGACTTTATCAATTGGGTAATGGGGTGTATCTCTTCTACAAGCATTGCAATTATGATCAATGGGGCTGCTTCTAAATTTTTCAACATTCAAAGAGGACTTTGTCAGGGAAGTCCTCTCTCTCCCCCTCTATTTCTTTTAGTTGCGAAAGGACTCAGTTTGATGATACATGATGCAAAAAAAGGGGGGATTTAAAAGGCATTGAAGTGGTTGTCAACCTTTTTGTCATCCACTTACTCTTCGTCGATGACATCCTCCTATTTAGTAATGGTAGTTTGGAAGACAACCGCCGTCTAAAGGAGGTGTTGGACCTTTTCCTTAAGGCTACAGGGTTAAGCATAAATAGACAGAAATCCACAATCAAAACAGCTAGTCTGTCAAGCGCTGAAGTGGGAAGAATTTCTGAACTGTTACAGTTTGAAGTTAAGACCCTGCAGGACTCCTTCAAATACCTAGGTTTCTACCTAAAGCCAGACACTTATCGTATTCAGGACTGGCACTAGCTAATTGCTAAGATTGAGGCAAGGATGAAACACTGGAGCTACAAATGGCTCTCTAAAGCAGAGAGACTGGTGTTTATCAAATCTGTAGCCATGGCTATTCCAGTCTATTGGGATGCTATCTCATGGGTTCCTAGAAGTACTCTCTCCACTATTAATAAAATTTGTAGTCGGTTCTTATGGGAAGGGTCAAAGGAGGAACATGTGATGCCATGGGTGGCTTGGGAGAAGATAGTGCATCCAAAAGCTTGGGGAGGATGGGGAATCAAGGAGCTTCCCTCCTTCACGGCTTCGCTAGCTGCCAAGCTAGGCTGGCACCTCATTACATTGGAAAATCTCTCGATGACTGTTGTAAAATGTAAATATATTGATCCTATGCCAATTTTGGAATGGATGCACACGCCTAATAAGAAAACAAAAAACACATCAATTGTCTGGAAAGCCATAGTAGCGTCAGTTAAGATCATTGAACAGGGTCTAGCATGGCATGTTGGGGACGACTCACAGGTAAGACTGGGTCGTGACCCATGGGTGGGTTGCTTTGGGAGGTTCGCCCTTTCTAGAGACCTCATAGTCCATCTAGAACAAAGGGGCTTCAGAATGTTAAGTCATATAACCCTCCAAGGCCAGTCAATGATCTGGAGGCAAGCATGGTTGTCAGGGGAAGCCCTCCAACTGGAAGACAGGTGGCTCAAAGAGTGGCAGGGTTTTATCAACGATATCCAAAACTCTAATATCTGGATTCAGGCAAGACTGGATAAGCTCAGATGGGTCCACGCTCCATCGGGTCTATTTTCCCCTAAGTTTGGATACAAATGGTTAATGGCACAAAAAGGTTGGGGTGAGCCGGAGTGGTGGTTTAAGTCCCTGTGGGATCTAAAGGGTCCAGCAAAAACCAATTTTTTTTTTTGGTGTATTCTTCAGGTCCCCTACTGGGATTTCGTCCAGCGTAGGGGCAAGATCCTGGTTGGTGCTCTATGTTTATGGCTAGTTCTAAGTCAGTGCTACATCTCTTCCTTACCTGTCCCTTTAATGTACGTCTCTAGAATGAAACTCTCAGGCTTCTCAAACTCTCTCAAAAATGGGAAGGAATTGATGTGAGGGAGGCATGGACGAGATGGTGGCAAGCCTCTCCAAATGATAGGGTTAGAAACCTACCTCTAATAGTTGCATGGGGAACATGGATAGCAAGAAATAAAATCATCTTTCATGATAATTTGTTCCCTGTAAACCTGTTAGCAGCAAAGGGAGCTTCCATATTTGAATACATTCCTATTCCGGCACAACCCCACCAACCCAGAGTCATCCAACAGGAGAACATCAGGGGGGATATTCTGTGGGCTTACTTCAATGGGGCATCTGACCCTCAAAACAGATGTGGGGCAGGCCTCTCCACTCATGAACCATCTGGGAAAATCCCTAAAGCGTTGGTCGGTCTTGGTCAGGGGACTAATAACTTCGCAGAATTAAAAGCTCTTCATTTACTGCTATGTTGGGTTTCGTCCATTGAGATGAGATAAGTTCAAATATTTGGGGACTCTATGAACATCATAAAATGGTTTAATGGAACTCAAAGATGCCATAATTTCATTCTATCTACTTTGCTTGATGAGGTGAAGATTTTAAAATCCTATTTTAACCAGATAACTGCTTGTCACATTTACAGGGAACAGAACAGTGAAGTAGACCTCCTATCTAAGGAGGGCGCTCATCAAGATATGGGGCACTGGGTAGTTGTAGCAGTCGAAGGAGGTCAAATCCGAGGGATCGATCAGCCTCCCTTCGCTCACTAATTCCTAGCTACTCACTCTTACTTTTTATGTTACTTCATATTTGCTTGAACTTTTAAGTTTTTGTTTGTATATTTTCTCCCAAAACAATGAACATGTCTAAACTATTACGTCTCTGTTTCGGATTGTTTTCCTCACTCAGGAGATCCGGAAGACATGTTTTTTCTCTATTTAAACTTTATGACACAAAAAAACTTTGAAAATTGGATTGGTGCCTACCACCCAGTTTTTGGTTTTTTGATGATATCAAAATATTCATAGTATGTTTTCATTCCTATTTTGGGGTTTCTTTCCACATAGAATGGGAAGCCCGGGGGCTGAATGGAGACATCATTTTTATGATTTTTGACAAATCTAGGAGGATCGATGCATAAATCTCCTCATCAGTTGCAACTCCATCTTTTCCTTTGTTATAAAAAGAAAGGAAAAACGCAGTTCTTTGAATGCTACATGCATATAATATGTAACCTTCTACTTTTTTAATAGACGGTTCGATTTTTTCTTTGGAAAAAAAAAACAATATATGCAAAGTAAAGAGCTTATTATGGACTTGAAAACAGGTGTAAATCAATGAGCTTTTGGCTATGGCCCATGGGATAAAAATTTCCTATTTGGGACTCTTCTCACTCTTATTATTTTATATGGTTGTGAAGTTTAGGGTTTGCAACATTTATAGAGAATTGTAGAGAAATATAGAGCAAATCCAAAAGTGTTTTACAACTTATACTCTCATAATTAAAGGCACCACACTTTATAGTATTCTCCTCACCTCAAAAATGAGTATTTCCCCCACTGAGAGCACAGTTATGATTAGGTACCTAATGTGGAAGAACGAGATAAACAACATGGAAAATGAGAGGCTTCCTAAGATGCTTTAAACCCTAATCAAAACTTCATACGGCTCAAGTAGGGGTGGCATATAAATGTCAAATCTTGGCTAAATCATTAAAGAATAGAGGAAGAAGTCACTCTACAAAACAATGATAAGATCAAAATTGGCACAACCATTAAAGAATAGAGGAAGAAGTCACTCTACAAAACAATGATAAGATCAAAATTGACACAACCACATTAAAGGTGGTTGATATACGTCAATTGGCGTCATACAATACACTATCCATAGCATTTCATAGAATTACAATCTCTAATTTAAATATCTCATTTACTTTATGTAATATATTAAAGTTAAAAATTACTTCAACTTTTGAAACTCTATCCATTCATAAAAGAATGATTAAATATTTATTAATAAAAACTAGCTTTCATAAAACTATAGTTAAATTCAGCAACATTATGAATTCCACCCTCAATGCGTTACGAACCCTCAGGTGGACTTATGCGATAAGATATCAAGTTGGGGCATCCAGATTCTCACTAGGAAGTTGTGTCCTACGATTTGGCCCCCATATCCTTCCGGAAGCAGTGCACTTATCCAATCCATCTATATGCTTCATCTAGCATCGTGAAAGGGGCACTATCGACATCCCTTACTACGCAAAGGACAGGTTGCCTGAGAATGGCCACAAATTCTGTTAATAAATGCAGAAGACAGAAGTTTGGACAAACACATGGGAGCTCACAGGTGCAGATCACCAGGAGCTCCCACCAGCAAATGCATTCGCTTGGAGTTCTTCATTAAGCATCAAGAATTAAATAGATACATAGGCAAAACAGATTCCTAATTAATAGGAACTGAATGTCAAATAAAAGACAAAATCATAACTACGTAACCTATTCTCCATTAATTTCTAATACTCCCCCTTAATGGAGAAAGGGATTTTTAAACACACCTAAAGTATCCCTAAACAAATCAAACTTCAGTCTTCCTAGTGGTTTAGTGAATATATCAGCCATGTTATCACAAGAATTACAATACTCAACAGAAATCTCTTTGGACTGCACTTTCTCCCTAACAAAATGAAATTGAGTGTCTATGTGCTTAGTGTTTTTATGAAACACAGGATTGTAAGCCAGTTTGATGGAACTCTGATTGTCGCAATTGATGATCGTAGCTTCTGTCTGTTCTTCCCTTGCATCTTGGAGAAGTCTACGCAACCAAACTGCCTCACATGTCGCTACACACATAGCTTGATATTCTGCTTCTGCCGAGGATAAAGCAACAGTATGCTGCTTCTTGCTGCACCAAGAGATGACCCCAGAACCAATGTTGAAGGCGTAACCTGTAATTGATCTTATGTCATCTAGATTTCCCGCCCAATCAGAGTCTGTATAACCTGTCAACTTAACATCAAATGAGTCAGAATACAAAATACCAAAATCTGATGTTCCTTGCAGATACCTTAATACTCCTTTCGCTGCACTCCAATGACTGTCATGGGGTTGAGTCATAAACTGACTCAAAACACTCACTGCATAGGCTAATTCAGGTCTTGTTGTAGTCAAATAAATAAGACTACCAACCAACTGTTTGTACAATGTTGCATCTGCATATTTCGAACCATCATCCATCTGAAGTTTGCTATTCTGCTGTAAAGGTATGCATGAAGGCTTACACTCATCCATCTTAAACCTGGATAACAGACTCTTTGCATACTTACCCTGGGACAAGAAAGTTTGACTTGAATCTCTCCAAACTTCTAGACCCAAACAGTATTGCATTTCCCCAAGGTCCTTCATCTCAAATTTATGTGATAATTGCTGCTTGATTTCTTCAATGAGATTGTCTGCACTTCCTGTTATTATCAAATCATCTACATACAAAGAAATCACCACTATCTGCCCTTCATTATTAAACATGGTATATAAATTGGGATCATTTTTTCTCCTTTCATAACCATTCATGAGGAAAAAAGAATCAATTTTTTCATACCAGGATCTAGGTGCCTGCTTTAAACCATATAAAGCTTTCTTTAATCTACACACTAGATGTTCTTCTCCCTTCTTAACAAATCCTTCAGGCTGTACTAGGTATACTTCTTCTTTTAAATCACCGTTTAAGAAAGCAGACTTAACATCTAATTGATGTATTTTCCAATGATGTTTAGTGGCTAAAGCAATGATCATTCTGATGGTGTTTAATTTTGCAACAGGGGCAAATGTCTCCTCAAAATCAATACCTTCTATCTCGGAATATCCCTTTGCCACCAACCTTGCTTTATGTTTATCAATAGACCCATCTGCTCTAAATTTCAACTTAAATAACCATTTGCAACCTATGGGTTGTTTATCATCAGGAAGTTTTACTAGATCCCAAGTATTGTTTTTAATGATAGATTCATATTCCTCATTCATTGCTTTCTTCCATTCAATACTTTTACTAGCTTCATAAAAGTTAGAAGGTTCTGCAA